>PVLC010019295.1:13184-30965 GCA_004027655.1 Graphiurus murinus | reverse complement strand
GTTGTTATGAACGCGGGGCATGCTGGGAGATGGAAGGGGCCTGCTAAGAGCACAGGGCATGCTGGGAGCTGGGGGTTTATTGGTAGTGTGCGGCCTGACTGGAGGGAGAGCGCAGGGCATGCTGGGAGCTGGGGGCTTACTGGTAGTGTGGGGCCTGACTGGAGAGGGAGCGCAGGGCATGCTGGGAGCTGGCGGCCCAGGGAGAGCGCGGGGCCTGCTGGGAGATGGAAGGGGCCTGCTAAGAGCGCGGGGCATGCTGGGAGCCAGGGGTTTACTGGTAGTGAGGGGCCTGACTGGAGAGGGAGCGCGGGGCATGCTGGGAGCTGGCGGCCCAGGGAGAGCGCAGGGCCTGCTGGGAGCGGTTCCACACAGTGACTAGAAGGTTCTTAGGGGCGCGCGCGCGCAAGGAGTCCAGGAGAGGCTGGGCCGCTGGACCCCGCTGGACCCCGCTGGACCCCGCTGGACCCCGCTGGACCCCGCTGGACCCCGCTGGACAGGGGAGCATCTGCTTTCGGGCGTGAGGCTACGCACGGCCCTTTCCTGCCCGCCTAGAAGGCATCAGTTTAGTAGCTTCTAGAAGCGTCTATCAGTTTTATTTCCCACTGCCCTGCGGCTCTCCGGGTAGGGAGGGAGCAGGGAGCAGGGAGCGGGATCCTGGAGGCAGCGCCCTGAGAAGGCCCTGGTGAGGGCTGCCCGGGACATGGCCTGGAGTTCCTTTTTAGAGCCTTGTGAATAGGGTTGGAAAAGATGACTCATCCCTAAAGGCCCATAAATTCCAGTTTGGGGCGCATTTTACTTTATTAGACATTTCTAGTCATCTTTTAAAAGTGCAGTTAAGGAAAGTTCTGGGAGATATTTTCACCCAGTCCCCTTAATGTAGTTAAGAAAGTGAAGCCCAGAGAGGGAAGATAACTTATCCGAGGGCCCGTGGGAGGCCATCACTGAAGCCACAGCAACTTGGGAAAAATTGAAGCACTCTGGTTTTCCAGTGAGGGAGATGTGTTGGAGCCAAAAGGACATTGCCAGCATTCCTCGAATGACACCACCAAGGCTTTTCTTCACTGCAATCAGACCTAAGATATCACATTTCAAATTCCTGGGCTAGTTCCAGCTTAAAAAGAGAAGAGTTGTTGATATTAACAAGTTACGGGCGGGGTGGCACACCCAGTATCCCCAGTACGTGGGAGGCTGAGACAGGAGGAACACAGGTTCAAGAACAGACTTAGGAAGTAGTGAGACTCTAGTGAGACGCTGTTTCAAAAATAAAAATAGGGCTGGGAGTATAGCTCGGAGGTAAAATGCCTCTGGGTCTAATCCCCAGTACCACAAGAAAAATAAAAAATTTAAAGTACTAAAGTCCAGGTTCCCTTCCACAGATATTTTGTGTATGTTAGAGTACTTGAGATTGAATAGGTTGCTTTATATTTACATACCAGTTTTTTTGTAATGGGAAATATAGACTTCAAAGATATAACATGTTAATTAGCAACTGTAAAATGTGCCCCAAATAGAAGTTTTAAAGCCAGATAAGTTAGTAGAAAAGAAAACTGAATTTAACAATTTATAGTTCTCAAATATTTTCTTTTATGTAAAACAAAGAATAATATATTCCTCAACCTTGAAGCACTTTGTAGGGATAATCTAACACAAAAGAAGGCTTAGCTGCCGGGCGTGGTGGCGCACGCTTGTAATCCCAGCATTCGGGAGGCTGAGACTGGAGGATCTGGGTTCGCGGCCAGCCTCAGCTACCTAGTGAGGCACTCCACAACTTAGTGAGACTCGGTTTCAAAATAAAGAATAAAAAATAGGCCTGGGGGTATAGCTCAGAGGTAGAATGCCCCTGAGTTCAATCCCCAGTACCGCAAAAAAAAAAAAAAAGAAGGCTTAGCTATACATTTGGATTTTTAATTTATTATATTGTTAGAGGAATGACTTTGTTTCCCTGAAAACAAAATGAAACCTAAGAAAAACCAGGAAGTAAAAGGAATTTATTAAATAAATGTAATATGGTAAAAACATAGAAAGAACCTGGAGCAAACTAAGCATTTAATAAACTAGCTGGGCTTTTGTATTATTTGTACTTATTCGATTTATGTAACTGGAGGTTTAAAACCCTGGATTGTCTTTTGGTCTGGTGAAAATATTCTAAAATTTATTGCATTAATAGTTGCACAACTCTGAATATAGTAAGAACACTGGAATTGCACACATTAAATGGATGAATTGTATGTTATGTGAACTGTATCTTAATAAAACTTGTACCAAACAATTCTAGAAAACCTTAAAGGTAAATTGTCAGTGATATTTAGCTGCTGAGGTTTGGTAACTAATTTTATTTTCTTACACTAACATGACATCAAATATTACGTGCTGAGTTGGTATTGAAACCCTATTGGTAAACTAAAAGTAGTTTACTACTTTCTTATTGCTGTTCATTTTTAAAGGTCTTATTGCTGAGACACACAATCAACAGGAAAATATGAA
This sequence comes from Graphiurus murinus, assembly GCA_004027655.1. Taxonomy (NCBI): domain Eukaryota; kingdom Metazoa; phylum Chordata; class Mammalia; order Rodentia; family Gliridae; genus Graphiurus; species Graphiurus murinus. Next base: position 28,481 of record PVLC010019295.1, on the reverse strand, counting down.
CCATTCCAGGCGGCAGTCACTGTTCTTTATCACGCTTCCAGATTTACGAAAACTCTGTGCTGTCCGGATAATATTGAGTAACAGGGTGGCAGATGCAGAGATTAGGAGTACACAAATAAAGATGTGCAGGTAAAAAAAAAAAAATACTTCTTCTAACTCAGCTTATAAGACTTTAGAACATAGAGGAGCTGTTTCAGAAGTATTTCCTTTAAAGCAAAATATTCATTCAATCTACATATATAATTTAAAGCAAAGTATATTGAATTACATTTAAGGAGGGACATAAAATACTTGAGATGGAATCTCACTGTTGAGCTTTTATATTTGTGACCTCTTATGTGCTCTTTTAAAAATTTAAAATCTCTACAGACATTATGAATTAAATCAGGCTCCTCAAAACTTAGATACACTAATTATTAAATACTACTATTTGTTAACTATTTCTAATTTGTATATAAGTATATATTTTCATAAATCTTGTATTTCATATATTTATAAGTATAAATATGCATATATGTTTGCATTGTAAATATTAAATACAATATTCTTTACAGGGCTTTTAAAGATACTGTAAACATACTAGCATAATTTAATTTTCAAGTCAATTGAGTTTCAAGAATTATCTTGAAACAGCTTTGAAAAATAGATCAGTTGAAGCCTAAAATATGATCCCTGATTACTGTGGACTCACCATGTATTAACTCCTTAAATTATTTGAGACACTCAAAGGATTCTTAGAATACATGGTGAGATTCTTTATTTTATTTTATTTTGTTCATGAACCAGGGCATCCTCTAAGCTACACCACAATTCTATTTTTATTTTTTTATTTATTTACTTATTTATTTATTTATTTTTGAAACAGGGTCTTGCTAAGTTACTGAGGCTGGCCTTGAACCTGCAGTCCTCCTGTCTCAGTTTCCCAAAGACTAGGATTACAGGCAGGTGTGTGCCACCATGCTCAGCTCAGGTTATATATTTTAAGTGATTGTCTTGGAGAAAAACATATGCCTAGAAGAGCACTAGAGACAAGAAATGAGGAAGATAGTCTTGAGTTTTTCTCCATTTTCCTCTCATTTACAAGAGGTTTCTCCTCATTGTATATTTTCCTACCCAACTGCATCAGGAAGCCTGTACCCTTCCTGCTTAGGTGTAATTTGACAATACCTGTTGAGGACTTGCCTGTGACCCCTTTCAGAAATACAGTAGGTAGAAAGTGAGATTTTATGCTGTTTGCCTTTGAAGGCACTGATGTGCATGGGGTGAGGCTTCCTAACTCACCCTACCATTAACTGTCAACCTCAGACAAAGCACAGAGACCTGTGTCAGATGAGGTCAGGCCTTTTACCTGTTTCATGTGGGTTCCAGCAATTAAGAAGCCACCTAAACAAATTGGCCCACCTTGTATTTGGAGGTAACCCCAGGCACCTATTCATGGTCATCTAAACTTGTTTCTTTCATGATTACTAATGTTGGAAATTTTTAAATTCCAAACTTTATTCCCTTTTTGTGCTTATCTTTTCCTGGGCCTTTGAAACAAAATTATTGATAGCAATTTGAACTGTGACAAATTTTGTTGTTAAGTACTTTTTTTCAGTTGAAAACTAAAATCACTACCCACTTCTTTCTGGCTTGAGAAGAATTACATTTTTGGAGAAAAAGAATACACCTAATAGTTTTAATTTTGAAGTAACTGCTAACTTCACTGATTGATAGATGCTTGCCTGCAGTCTCCCACCCACCAGTTAAAAAAGGAAAGTAGAAAAAACAGGAATGAAAGCAGGTGAATTCTTCAGTGTTTAGACTTCTTCAAGTCTATACTTGAGATATAAATGTAATTTTGAAAAAGGAATTTAGTTTCCAATATGAAAAAGATTAAGAAACTCAAATACAGGGTCTAGTCAGATTATAAAACTTCATAATTCTCTTAATTCAAATATTAAATTGACTGAATCCCTACAATGTTCAAGGTATAATACTAAGTGTGGGAAGGGATATAGAAGTCTACAAACACAGCCCTTGTCTAGAAGAAATTTAAAATTTTAACTAACAAAAAAATTTAACTAAGCAAATTTTCTAAATGTTCCAAGAAAGTGGAACAATAAAGTAGGTAAGTTCACTTTAAGATTAATACGTTTCCCCCCACACACAGGCAATTGCTGTTTTTGCATGAAGATATTCTTACATCCCCTGTGCCTGAAATGTTAAACCAGATTTGGATGGTAATGTCGGTTAGTATTACAAATTATTGGGAGCAATATTGACAATGACTTAGGTATCATAGACAAAATATAAGAATGGTTTATGAAGATTAATCACTCTGTGGCATAGTTTGATTAAACAACAGACTAATTTTGATAAGCATAGTGTTCAAAATGCTTTTTTTGTGGTTCTAATTTAATATTTAGTTTTCTCTGTCATAAACACTAAGACAATGCATGATACCTTTTATACTTTTTAGAGATAGTATAGACTTGATGTGTTTTATCACATTTTATTATTTAGGGTTATGTTTAATATAAAGTAAGAAATCTTCCACTTAGGTAAATCAAATATCTTTTAAAGAACTTGAATTAATATTTCTATTAGGAATCTTATTTAAAAAGTTTATGAAATTACAATTACATTTTTCTATGCTGCATATAACTGGAATGATAATGAAGTGCCAAAAGTCTTTATCAAAAATCATATTATCCAGCCGGGCGTGGTGGCGCACGCTTGTAATCCCAGCATTTGGGAGGCTGAGACCAGAGGATCCGGGTTCGTGGCCAGCCTCAGCTACTTTAGTGAGGCACTCCGCAACTTAGTGAGACTCGGTTTCAAAATAAAGAATAAAAAATAGGGCTGGGGGTGTAGCTCAGAGGTAGAATGCCCCTGAGTTCAATCCCCAGTACCGCAAAAAAAAAAAAAAAAAAAAATCATATTATCCTGATATTTTTGTAAAAAAAAATCCTCCTGAAAATTCTGTTTGTCTAAGATTTTAATTATTCAGAATCCAGTGCAATAAACATGTATTAACATTGCTGATAAATCATCCAGAGCTCTTAATTCTTTTATTTTTCTTCTAAGTCTTGGTGCTATGTCTTCTTATATTTAATATAGTTTAATAATTATGGGCTATTAGTGAATATGTAGACCTATATCTCTTGTGTTCCTACCTTAAAGTCTTTATTTAATAAGAAGGATATTGTTTTAGAGTTCTAATGAACTCAAGTATTTTAATCTTAGCAAGAATAGGAGGAAAATACCCATCTATTTTTTAATGTTTTGCTTTCTTATGAAACTTAGAGTCTGTAAAACAAAAATGAAAAAAATAAAGTGAAACTTGAATTGTTATACATACTGTGTTTGAAACTTGCCTTTTATGTCCTTAAATAGCCTCTCTTGGATATCTTTTCATGTTAGTACATATATCTTCCTCATTTTTAAGGCTGTGAACTATTTCATTATATGTCTATGCCATAATATATTTAAAATTTCTAGTGCACATCTGAATTTCCAGTTTTGTGTTATTTATGGACAGTGCTTCCGGAAACCTCATTGAAATTATATAATTTATGTTTGGTAGTTCCTAGGGATTGGATATTTAGAAATGGAATTTCCACACATTTTAAACTATAGGTACCTCTTACATTGTTTTCTGAAAAGTTTGTGCTGAATTACATTTTGGCAAATAGCATCTGAGAGAACCTACTTTTTCACTCCCTCATGAACACTAGATATTAGCAGCCTTTAAATATTTTCCATTGTTAGATTAAAAATAACATTTTCTTTAATTTGTATTTATTTTATTAATAAGATGGAGCACTTGCATTTTTAAATTTGAACATTCATTATTTTTCTCTTATTCATGTCTAAGAATCTATTGTACATCAAGAAAAGAATTAACTATTTACATATAGGATTTATTGGCCTTTTCCTCTATGTGGTTTCTGGGGTCTTAGCACTTTCAGTAGTCTTCCCTCACTTTGACAATACACACAGATTCTAGTTCGGGGGAGAATGATTGTCACAATTTCAAGGCATAGAAGCTGCTTAGAATGGTACCTGATTCTGTGCCCTGTGCTATATTATGCTTAATATCTCTATGTATTTATTACATTGTTTAATTATATATTTATGTTAAGTCCTTTTACAGACATAGATTTTTGTTTCAGATATCATTCTTTAAAGCTGGGAAAGTTAATGAGCATATTGAAAAATATGGAGCTACGGTAAGTTTTTTAAGGAATAATAATTCCAGATGTAATTCTAGTGACCATGTGTGTATTCAGCTTCTTTTATCAGCAAACAAAAATTGGAGCACCTTTCTTGTAAGCTACATGTGAAAGAACCCACCAATATTTTTCCAAACCACTTTTTGTACACATTTAGTACAGAAAGAGAGGAAGCCGCTTATTTTTTGTTAGGTACTTTACTGCAGGCATCGTATGTGGTCTAATCTTACTTATCATACACCTTTTTTTATGTGTGTGTGGTGGGGAGGGATTACTGGGGATTGAACCCAGGGGCATTTTCCCTCTGAGCTATACTCCCAGCCCTATTTTATTTTTTTTTATTTGGAAATAGGGTCTTACTAAGTTGCTGAGGGCCTTGCTAGATTGCTGAGGCTGCCTTGAACCTGTGATCCTCTTGTCTCAGCCTCCCAAGTACTGGGATTACCATGGTCTCTCCCACACACACACACACACTCTCAGCTCATACACATCTTTAAGTAAGGGAATTTTCCCATTTTTACAGACAAAGAAAATGAATCTCAGAGAAGTTGAGTTACTGTCTACAGTTATATAGCTAACATATGGAAGAATAATAAAACATGTATTCTTCAAGGTGATGAACTTCTGGATCTTAGCATTGAGAAAAATGAATATGTGGAGTTGAGCACCTCTTTATCTCAGTTAATCAAGTCAACAAGTGTTGGCTAATGCTCACTTCATGCCTTTGCAAGCTTCTAGTAGCCTGTCCAGCTATCACTGCTGCCCTCTGTTCCTGGGTCCCCTGGGGTTCAAGACACTGCCTCAAGGAGAGATGCTGCATTTAGGTTCCAGGAAGATGATATCTATATTAGTAAATATCCCCTTGAGAAGAATGTGTATTCTGCTCTTGTTGTATAAAGTATTCTATAAATATTAATTGGGTCACATTGCTTGATAATACCATAAAGTCTACTATATTCTCACTTATTTTCTGTATACTTCTATCAATTATTGAGAGTGAGGTATTGAAATCTTTGCCTGTAACTGTGGATTTGTCTTTTTCTCATTGAAATTGTATTATTAATCTCAGACAACTGCAGCTCCAAAAATGCAGCTCTTCCCTTAATTATCTGGGAAGAGATTTCTAGGATAATTGACTTGTTTATATACTTCCTATGAGTAATTCTTCCTATAATGGAAGTCATCTAATAGAAGAGGTGGTTCAGAATCTGCCCCTGACTTTAGCTGAAATGATAAGTGATGTCATTTCAGGTCACCAGCTAAAAGGGCTATCAGTGATAGAGTTGCCCAAAACTTCATTTTTTTGCATGTCAAGGCTAAGTCTGTGCTGGTATGTACTACCATATCTGGATTAATTTCTTAGGCCAAGGAGAAAGTTAAAAGAAATTAAAGAGAAAGCCACTTGTCTTTTTAAGGCAGACCCTGGTGGTTTATGGGATTTGTTCAGCCTCTTGGGTCTGGGTCCTCCGAGCCATGACTGAGTCATCTTTCTAGGATGACCTCAACCTGCTGCTTGGAGTCTTATGATAAGTAAGTCTTAATTAACTTCTCTATGAAATAAACTGAAAAGCATTGATCCCATCCCATGCTAATAGATTATTCAAGTGTCTTGAAAACATCCACCAGAAATTAAAATGGTACAAAAATGAGGGATGGATAAAATTGGGAGACAATTCTTGGCTTTCTCACTTTTCTACATGTCTTTCACGGATGCAAGGACAGCCTTTTCTTCTGCGCTGTATTTTCACAGCTGTTTGTATAGCAAGCAGCCTTGGTTCTTATCCCAGCTTTGGGTGGTTTCCTCACATGCATGTGCTTATCTGTACTCAGCTGCCTACTCAAGAGGGGCTCTTCTGATCTCTGGAGTTTGCTCTGTGTAGCTGTAGCTGTCTCTGCTCCAGTAGTTCATTCCTGGAATTAGAAAACTAGCTTCTTTGGCCTCCCTAGTCTCCCAGCTGTCTCCTCAATTCAGGAAGTCTACGAGGCTCAGCCTGGAGTCCGCTTTCTTGACTGCAGCCTGGAAACCCTCTCTAATCAATAAGCTGGGGAAGTCATAGGGCTCATCTTGCTGGTTTCCCATCTCTGGGGATCACTCTTCTTTGCTGCCTGAAGTCTAATACCCTTATAAATCATTGTTTTGTATAACCTTCCAAGGATTTGGTGTTTTGTGTTTGTTTTTTGCAGTACTAGGGATTGAATCTCAGGGCCTAGAGCATGCCAGGGTAGTGCTCTACTACTGAACTACATCTCAAGACTTATTTGCCCAATTTTTTAGACATTTCAAATGGTCAGAAGTGAAGGTCCTGATTTTTAAAATTAATTCTGTACAAATAAAGATGCTTTGTTGGTTGCATATATATCCATGAAAGAGTTTAACCATTTCTGATGCAGAACTAGAGTGAACAATAATGAAAAATATCACAAGATCACTCTCGCAGGGTTCCTCTGTGTGGAATAGAATACAAAGCTGAATGTTCTCTGCACAAGAGCGCTCAAGATTCAAGCTTATTGGGCCAGGGTAACGGGAGAACTTGGCTCTATAGCTTGGCAGTACTGGTGGTTTTGATCTTAATACTTCTTTAAGACCAGGTAGCATTAGCCATAGCAGTGACTATGATTTTTATCTAAAACGGCCCACTTTATTGGGTAGTGATGTAAACAGGTAGACTTTTTTTGTGAGTGTATAGAGGCCATAGCAAGTGCTCTACATTTGTCTATATTTTGCCTTTTAATATTTATAGATGGAGGCTCCTCAAAGAGTAATTCCTGTAGTCCTTCAAAATTGCCTTTCATATTCACTCACGTCTAGACTCGCTCCAGCCTGGAACAGAACTGGCCATGTCTTGGTACAAGGTGACTATGTCAGTCATTGGGACTCTCTGAACTAGATTATATCTATTATGTGCATCTTTTTAATTTCAAGGTATCTTATCTTAAGGGAATAGTTCTTAGAAGTAAGCATTCTCAAGCAAGCTAATGACATAAGTATTATCTCCTTATTTTGGGATTGTATACAGAGGTCTGTTGAAATTTCTTAAGTTTTTTTTTTTTTTTTACTATTTAGTATTTGTACTTAGGAGTATGTATGTTATTAGGTAGTTTGATAAAATGAACACAAGTTGTCAATATTGTTGGAACCAAAAAGCTATCCTGAATTTTTATTGAACTCTGATGGTTTTCTAAGCATTTTATAGTGGGAGATAAATATTTGAAGGAAAATTGGGTATTTCTGTCCTTTTAATTGAAGAGATACTTTTTTTTTTTTTTTTTTTTTTTGGTACTGGGGATGGAACCGGGGGCATTCTACCTCTGAGCTACAGCCCCAGCCCTATTTTTTATTCTTTATTTTGAAACAGGGTCTCACTAAGTTGCGTAGGGCCTCACTAAGCAGCTAAGGCTGGCCTCAAACCTGGATCCTCCAGTCTCAGCCTCCCAAATGCTGGAATTACAAGAGTGCACCACCATGCCCGCATAAGAGATACTTTTTGAGTGACTGCATTTCTCTATGTTCTGTCATAAGATATTCCTTTATGTAAATTCACTTTAAAATATTTTCCTTAGCTTTGATAATCTCATATCAAAAGGCTATATTTATCAAGCATGATTATTTCTGAGTTATAATAATACGGCATATTATATGGCTTTTTTAAGGAAGAAATTTTCTTTCTCAAATGGGGAAGCAAAGTGCTGTTGGTAAGTAAGAATGTATAAGTAAATATATAAACATGAATGTAATTAATGAATAGTTGTTTTAAAAGAATGTTATGGATCATTGGACTGTTTGTTCTCTCGATGATTAAGTTATATCTGGATCTGTTCATATATTATTGTAATCAGATTTTCACCTGGAAAATCATTCCTGGTTCAAAATACATATTACCTATTTGAGAAAAATTCACTGATTTTAATTAGAAAAGAAGCTATATTTTATTTTCTGTACTTAAATAAAATTATGGCTGTGAAAGATTTTAATTGTGCAAGTATTTATAATGTGTATAATCACATAAAAAATTTTGTTAGTATAAATATAAGTTAAAACTTTTGTATTATGAGAATATTCTTTTTCTCTAAAAAAACTGCCTAAAGGGACACAGATAATCTAAAATACAGTTTACTATAAGGTCCAATCTAATTCTTTTATTGATTTGCATCCTTGTGTTGCTGGTAGAAAGGTTCCTAAACACTAGTCCTATAGAGATATAAATAGGTGGGAAACATGAGCCCACAGTAGAAGTAATTAGTCAATCACGGTAGCTTTCCTGACCTGTGGCCAGGCGTGGTGACACGTACCTTTTGGAAGGCTGAGACAGGAGGTTCACAGGCTCAAGACTAGCTCCTTAACAAGACTCTCAGAAACCCAGCAAGCCCCTGTTTCAAAACAAAAAAAATAAAAAAGGCCTGAGGGTGTGGCTTGGAGTTAGAATTCCCCTGGGCTCAATCCCCAGTACCACATAAGAATAAGAAAATCCTGCCCTGTGATCCACACCGTGGGAGCTGAGTGGACTGCTCAGCAGAAGCAGGTCTGCCTTCTGCACTGTGGGACATTTCGGTTGTGCAGTAGTCACCCTGCTCTAGCTCTGGAGGGTGGTGTCGTTTCCAAACACTAGCTGGAGATTAAACACAGCAAGAGATTAAAGATAGTAGGTTAAAAGATCAGTTTTTTCACTCGTGTGTTAGAACATAGTTTTTGCTTTTATTGAAATTAATATACTAGGGCAGAAATTATAATTGTATAGTCATTAAATTTTCACATAAAGGTATCCTTGTAATCAGTTCTCAGGACAAGAAACAATATCACCAGTACTCCAAGGCCCCTGGCTTCCTTTCTTCAGATAATTATCCCGTCCTAAGGTCACCCCTATCCTAGCTTGTCAGAGTAATTTTATTTATGAGAAGTAGGGAACAGGCCTCAGGGCTCAGGAGATCTAGAATATAATTTCCAGTATTTTTGAGTAAATTTGTTAGTAAGACTATTCAATTTAGAAGCCTGGTATAAGACACCTCTAGATTTTAGAGTAGGATGGTTTCCATTTTTGGTATAAAATATATATTATACTTGTGTAAGGTATTTGTTGGGCTTCCATTTTAACTATAGGATGTCTTATTTTTCTTATTGTAACCCCACCCTATGACCTCTCTCACACACATATCCATCTAAAAGACCACTTTTGGCCTCTTTTAAATGTCTTATCTGTAAACTGCCAAATACTATATGGTAATTATTTGAATTTTATTGTGTATGTTAAAAATTTGTTAACTTGGTTTTTAACTTGAAAATTTTAAGTTAAAGTAATTTTATTACTAAAATATTCAACCTAATAGGAAGGAATAATAATTCCTGACAGTTCATAGCAATTTTTTTTTCAGTATTAGACATCAATGTAACAGAAACTCAAATTTGTCTAAGTATAGAAGTTTGCACCATCAGACTGCCACCACCTGAGGTACCACAGGTTTGCTTCTGTAATTTACTGTATGATTTATGCGATTGTTACCACATGCTCTTAGACTTTAACTTTTAACATGAAGTGTGATAGGAAAGTTTGTGTTATCATAGGGGAAAAATCTATACTACTAAATACTCTCTATATGGTTCTAAATATTCTTTCTCAAAGAAAATCATTCTGTTCATTTAACACAGGTTTTATCATATTATCCCTTGTTCAAAAATCTTTTTAGAGGTACCATCCAAAGTTTCACAACCTTACCCTGTCTCAACAACCACTTCTTGTCTCTTCCTTCCCCTCCAGATATTAAAAAAATCACAGTATTAACTCATACTAAATGTAATATTCATCCCCACCTTTGACATTATGGTAGCATAATGGGATTACAAGTATGCACCACCTCGCCCGGCTAGAACCCCTTCTGTTGCCTTGGCCATTCAACTAGTCTCCATATAGGCTTGTGGCTTCCAGTCTTTCCCCTTCTGATTTATTCTCTGATTCTTCTTTACAGTCAGCAGAACTTTCTTTCTACCTCAAAGTTCCCCAACCTAAATCTCTGTAGTATCTCAACATTACCTATAAAATTAAGTCCAAATTCTTTTGATTGATTGACATTATAAGGTGGAAGAAATACTTATTGACTACCTACTTGACAATATGTTTTAGTCACATAAGGATACTTTATAAATATTTGTTAAGTAAATAAATACACATGGTTAGCATTCAATTGGGGTGAATAATGAACAGTTGGGTAGTTTGCCAGTCTTTAGAAAATCTGTGTTGAGAAAGACTAATATAGACAAGTACTGGTATCTTAGAGATCCCAGCAGCAATTTGCTTGAGTCTCTGAGTACCCACTAGGATATAAACTAATGCTATGAAAGTAGATATATGCAAGAACCCCTAGACTATGAATATTGGGACCTAGTATCTACCTTTTTAAATTCCATTTTAGGTAGTGTTTTCCCCAAGTCTATTCCTCTACCTGCATTTACCTTCATCTTTTCTGACATTCCTGGTCATGCTGCTTCTCTAACCACATTCATTCTGAGTGTCCTTGCTTTATTTTTCTTTTATCATGTGTGTGCGTGTGTGTGTGTGTGTGTGTGTGTGTGTGTGTGTGTGTGTGTATTAGTAAGGTTAGAATATTATTTCCCAAAAGATGCTATGGAGATTAAAAGGAGGTAAGGGACTATAAACCAGTCTCTCCAATCTTAATATACTCTTCTTTCACCCATGAATACTTCATTTTCTCACCTCCCTGAGGTCCCTCTCTATCTGACTAACTATACGAAAATGCAGTAATGAAACACCACACCGTGTTGTTAAGGAACCTGAGGAATAGGATAGGGCATTTTAGCAGCCGGAAAGGGGGCTCCAAAGACCAAGGGAGCAATGGCTCTGGCTTCTGTCCTCCAAACAATCAGGTAGAGGTATAATCCTCTTATGCTCCGCTTAAAAACGAAGTTAAAAATTGAACTAAGAAGCTGTACTTGAAGTATATACCTTCCTTTAAAAGGAATTCAACTTCCTATAAATTAACTTAATAAAAATCCTGAAAACAGGAGTCTTGGTTTGGAAGATAAAAGAGAAGGCATGAAATATTTGATACACTGTACAGAGGAGAAATGATAGTCTGATACATTGATTGCATTATGTAAAGTAGTTATGCATGATAAAGTAAAACTTAAATATTTAAAAACACTTAGTAATCTAACTGCACATGAGAATAGAGGTATGTATTTTTTAATGTTTCTTTTTCTTTGAGGACTTATGCATTATTTGTTAATGTTTCAAATTCTTTGAGGACTTATGCATTAAAATCTATTTCAATTAAAAGCTAAAGGAGTTTGACATTTCTCAGAGTATTATAGAGGATTTTCATACTAACGAGAGTGCTGTCATTGAGAGACATTCCATTTTGAGCAACTGGTGCTACGTTTTGCCAAGGTGAGATTTCACTTTGTAATATCTAAGATAGGTTCAAAGTACAATATTTCCTCTCCTTTTTCTTCCTTAACATTGATATGTGCAAAAGTATTAACCATTTTGATGAATTTTAGAAACTAAATCATGAATTTAAAAGGTACTGGAATTATGTCATACTTACAGTAGACAGAAATTTCCTTTATTCTATTATTAAAATAATTTTATGCTTTTATACTTTGCTTAGAGTGAGTTTTTTAGAAATCAGTAAAGTTTATATATTTCTTATTATAAGATGACAAATTTCATAGTTATAGTACCAAAACTTTATAAATTTGAACCTAACAATGATGCATTCTAATTTTATATGAGCTGAGTTTTAAGTTTTTACTATCTTCAGAAAATGATTAAGTTACTAATATAAACAGGACTACTGAGATGAAATTTTAACTTAAATTCATTAAATTAAATGAACTTTAAATTCATTAAATTAAATGAATTTTAATTAACTAGTAGCATAATTTAAACATTGAAGCAAGTAAGAGGTAGATAGAGAACAGATGTGACTCTAATCCATTCAACTATTTTCTTTTTGACATGTTGGATAATTTTAATAGGTGTGCTTAGTTGATACTCACAGAATAAAATCCTGCTCAAAAGTAATGAGCTGAAGAGCTTTAACCCTGTCAATGCTCTACATTGATTTTTCTTTCTCTTTAATCTCTTTTTTCTTTTTTCTTTCCTTCCTTCCTTCCTTCCTTTGTACACATGTGTGGGTGTGGGTGCATGCACATGGTTTTCTATGGAGATCAATATGGAGGTTCCTCAAAAGACAAAGAATGGAACCTCCATATGACCCAGCTATACCACTCCTTGGTGTCTTCCCAGAACAATTAAAGTTAGAATATAACTGTGATATATATCAGCACAATTCACAAGAGCCAAATTATGGAGGCAGCTTAGAAGCTTGCCAATAGATGAATGTATAATGAAAATGTGGTCTATACACACAGTGGAATTTTACTCAGTAATGTAGAACAAAATTATGTCATTTTCAGGAAAATAGAAGAAAGTAGAGAATATTATGCTGAGATCAGCCAGTTTCAGAAAGTCAAGGGTTGAATCATTTCTCTCATATGTGGAAGCTAGAGAGAAACTAGGAAACCAAAGGGACTTAGAGACCAGCAGAACAGTGCAGGGGGATAGGGAGAGAGAACGAAATAAGCCAGAGAGAAAGACAAATAATGCATGATCTCATACATGGAATCTAAAAAGTTGAACTCATAAAAACAGCGTAGAATGGGAGTGAGAGAGTAGGTTAGGGAGATGTTGGTCAAAAGGCACAGTTTCAGTTAGAAAGGAGGAATAAGTTAAAGAGATCTATTGTACAACATGGTGACCATAGTTAACAATGATGTCTTGTATTCTCGAAAATCACTATAGTAGATTTAAGTATTCTCACCATAAAACGTGTGTATGTGAGGTAATGCATATGCTAATTAACTTGTTTTAGCCATTCCACAATGTATACAAATTTCAAAAACATTTTCTCACATATGATAAACATGTAATTTTTATTGGTCAATTAAGACAAAAGGTTTGATATGATGTATTTTTGGAGCTCAGAGCAAATGTTTAGTTTATTATTTACATATGGATATTGAGATAGTTACCAAGCCTTTTTCAATACTTTTTTTTTTTTTTTTCCTGGTAGTGGGGGTTGAACCCAGGGACATTCTACCTCCGGGCTACGCCTCCAGTCGTATTTTTTGTTCTTTATTTTGAAACAGGGTCTCACTAAGTAGCTGAAGCTGGCCACAAACTGGAATCCTCCAGCCTCAGCCTCCCAAGTTCTGAGATTACAAGCGTGCACCACCACATTTTTTAATACTTTTTAAGTCACATAGTTAACTTATCAACCAATATGTAAGCATTGCCTCTTAATATTTTATCAACTCTTATTTCTCATAGCATGAAAATGGGACAAATAATAAATATTCTTCATTCCATACCCCCTGACTGTCCGTTTCACTCATTTGAAGACTTCCAGATGCATTGGGATGATCTGGTAGGAATAGTAATATATATTACACTAGGAGTTTTCTGATTGTGTTTCTTGTCATTTAACCCAAGTTAAGCTTTCTTCAAGATGACTTAAATTTTGTGCTTAACTTATAGTATGGCTATAAACTTCCAGAAGATTGTGGAAATGTGAAAATATACTGCAACATCTATTTCAAAATGATCCGAGAAAGGCCCTTCACGTATCCTTTGGCACCACTTGTAGCTGCTGCTCTCTTTAATAAGTTTGTTTTTTCCTTAAATTCTATTCCAACAATTTAGACAACAAAAGAAAGTTTGGAGTTGACAGACAAAATATCTACATACTTGTTTCCTAATTAAAAAAACAAACAAAAAAAAACAAACAAAAAACATGATTCTTTTATCCAAGAGCTCCCTCTAGTGGTATTGTGGATATAATTGAAAAGATTGAGGTCAAGAAATGAAGATTTGTCTTTTGAAAAATTAGTTATACAGGAAAAGTTGAGAGGAATTGACTTGCACTTACTGCACTGCATTGATTTAAGAAAGAAGTTTTCTGAATATTTTCAAAAATCTACACATGCAAAGACCACAAGTGCTGAAATGGAACTCTTGAAACTTTTTTTTCATTTATTTACTTTTGGATGTTTTTTAAAGAATTTTTGTGCTTGTGCACATACGTGTGTGTGTGTGTTTTGCCGGGGAATGAGGTACCCAGGGGTGTTCTACCTCTGAGCTACACTCCCAGCCCTATTTTTATATTGGTTTTTGTTTGTTTGTTTGAGGTACTGGGGATTGAACTCAGGGGCATTCTACCTCCGAGCTATACCCCCAGCCCTATTTTTTTATTCTTTAATTTGAAACCGAGTCTCACTAAGTTGCGGAGTGCCTCACTAGGTAGCTGAGGCTGGCCGCGAACTGGGATCCTCTGGTCTCAGCCTCCCAAATGCTGGGATTACAAGCGTGCGCCCGGCTATATTTTTATTTTGAAACAGGGTCTACTGAGAGCCTCACTAAGTTGCTGACGCTAGCTTTGAACCTGCAATCCTTCCGTCTCAGCCTCCCAAGTACTGGGATTACAGGTGTATGCCACCACAACCAGCTTTTTAAATAATTTTATTGGTGCAATATAATTATGCATTGTAGTGAGATTCAAAGTGACACATCCATATACACACATGACATCTCTTGGTGTCGTCCCCTCTTAACCCCATCCATATACCTCCCCCTTCTCATACATACTAATAAGGTGCTGGTGATACTTTCATATATGGACATAATATTAATTGGTCTGTTCCCTTCCTCAAGCCTCCTTTTCCCCCTTCTTTCCTCCCTCCCGCGGCTCCTCCCACTATTCCACTGGTCTCATTCCTTCCTGTCATAAAGTCTTGATTAGCATTGACTTCACCCCTCCTGTCTCTGTTGTTTTCATTCACACCAGCTGAAGTTTAGAAATGGAAGAGTCAAGCCGGGCGTGGTGGCGCACGCTTGTAATCCCAGCATTTGGGAGGCTGAGACCGGAGGATCCGGGTTCGCGGCCAACCTCAGCTACCTAGTGAGGCACTCCGCAACTTAGTGAGACTCGGTTTCAAAATAAAGAATAAAAAAATAGGGCTGGGGGTGTAGCTCGGAGGTAGAATGCCCCTGAGTTCAATCCCCAGTAC
>PVLC010019295.1:0-13084 GCA_004027655.1 Graphiurus murinus | reverse complement strand
GAAATGGAAGAGTCATAGTGCGCTCTCTCTGTTCTTTCCTATCCTAACCCAGATTTCCACAGTAAAACGAAGGTTGATCTATATGGGAAATTCTGTTTTACTCGATGTCAAGACATAATTCCAAGTTTTCAAACTATTTCTTATCAGAAAAAGTGCTTTCCTCAAAGAACTACTTTTGGAGTTTGAATATAATCAGTATATACTTTTTCTCTGTGCCAAATATTTACTGCTTTTGGAAATACCTGTTTATTGCTTACTATAGCATTTTTTAATAATCTGTAAGGTTCACAATGTTTTCTTATAAAATTATTTTAGAATATTTTAGTTTGCCAGTCCATTTACCTATATAATAAGGGCACAATGAATTGCCTTGATTGTGAGTGTTATATTAAAACATCCCAGTGATTTCTCATGCTTTTTAGTTTTGGGTAGTTGTTTAGTTTTGGGGTTGTTTATGGGATAAACAACATAAAATAGGTAGGATTTCTTTGTGTGTCTTTTAACATTGCTGTTTTGATAGTTTTAATTCCACAAAAATTCCTGTCTCTCATGTCTGAAAACCTTCATAGTCTTCTTTTTTTTTTAATTTTTTATTGTAGTAACTCGTGCAATATAGCATACATCTTTGTTAAGTACAAATCGTTAACAACATATTTGCACACAATTCTCATTTGACCCCTTCCCCGATTCCCTCCCCATTCCCTCCCCCTCCCTCCCCCTAAGGTTCACTTCAGTGAGTGACCTTGAATGATTGTGTAGGTACATCATGTGCTTTAGGGTGTCCCTCTGCCCCATGAATCCACTACAATTAAATCAATTTCTTTGCTTATCGAGGATCTCTCTTTTTCATCTAGAGTCTTCTTTAACACTGTTCAGATATCCTCTCAGTTGCATCAGAAGTCAGCCCATACAGTTCTTTCCAAGGGTCGACTTGGAAGGTGTGTTGAAAAGTTTTCTTTCAGACTTAAAATCTAAACTCCCCCACATATGTGGATTTCCCATACGGATGACCAGCAAGCCATGCTACAGCACACTGGAGCTGACCAGACCCCAGATACAGGTAAGAGGTGTTCCTCTCTCATCTGGTTCAAGGCATACAATGCCCCTGCCTTACCTGGCACTCTTGCCTTCTCTGATGAAATGCCCAAACCATGGTGCAGAGCTCTTCCTCTCAATTAGGTGTTTTCCTAGAACTGTTCGTTATTATTATTGCACTTATCCGATTGTCCCTGCTGTTTGTTATTATTGTATCTAGCATAGTATTATGGTAGTTGTTTACTGAAATGTTTACCCACCCACATCCAGGAGGTAAATGAGTTGGGTTGTTGGAGATCAAAGAAAGGATTTTGTGAAGAGTATTTGTCTGGAGAGACTGACTGTCGGTGCCCGCTCTCAGCTCAGCAGAAGGCGGGGTGCCTGTGGCTCATCAGAGGAAGTCAGTGGAGGGCTTGGCTGGAACCTGCAGCAGGAGGGAAGCAGCACCCAGCGCCTGGCTCCTGTCTGGCTGCAGTGAGAAACTAGTGTAACGGGCTCTCTGCTGATGGACAAGGAAAGAAGTGGTGTTTGGGGCTGTCTTATACCCAGAGTTTATCAGAACAGAGGGGCAGAAGACTTAGCTTGAAATCACATTCAGAGTTTTGATTTTTACTGAGACTAGAAAATTTGGAGGAAAGGAAGGTTGCTTCCTCTTTGTCCCTCCTGCATTTTAAAAATTCATTTTTATGATGACATATAGCACACATAAAGAAATATACATATACACATAGCTTAATATATAATTATCAAATGCCTGTGTACTGGGTTTTTTTGTTTTGTTTTGTTTTGTTGGTGACCAATAAGTACTGAGTGGTAGCGGATCCATGGAGAGTTGAGAGAAAAGCGTTCACTCTGCTGGGCTGACTGGCGGGGACTCCAAGGAGGCAGGGTTTAAAGACGTGGGGGAGCCCGCTGGGAGCAGTGGAGAGGAGGAGGAGGGAGCTGAACAAGGTGGTGGCACGCGCAGGTGCAGAGCAGGACGCTGTGTGGGCAGTCTTTATAGTTGATTTATATAGAACTTAGAATATGTCTTCATCTTAATGGTGTTCTCTTGAAGGATGGGTACAAGCTATAAGAAGTGTCCGTGTTATACCAGGGACTCTTTATTGTGTTTTCCTTTACCTGTTCTGTGTACCATAGGATTACTTTTTAATTCTTATTTTGGTGATCTTTTAAAATTTCTTATGGCATTATTTATTACATTTTAAATTTTTCCTCATCCCTATCCTTTCAGGAAAACAAAGTCAAACCTGCCAACTTGACCACTAAAAAACTGTTCAGAGCTTCTTTGACGCAAGCCACCTACACAAAGCCAGCCGGAGCTCCAGGTCTGGCTCCACGCGCAGCAGCAGCAGGGGTAGACCACAAGGGGGAGCCTTCCGCCAACCAGCCACGGATAGGCCCTCTCTCAGCTCTGCATGGCCAGCCAGAGTCTGCACAGGCCAGAAAGCAATCCCTGTCTCACAAGGCTCCACAGCTACATCTGGAAGAGTCCAAGCCCAACAGAGGAAACATTCAAGTTCAGTATGCAAATCTTAGCTCTCAAAGTAACAGTGGCCCTAAATTCATACCAGTCTTCAAAAATAGAATGTTACAGATGAACAAAAATATCTCAGCACTTGGCAACCTGAAAAGAAAACAGCTTGTTGTTACAGAATCTAAACTGTCTTCACTTAAAAGCAGTATAATCCAGGATGACAAACCGAATTTAGGCTCAGCTTTTAAACAAAGACCTAATAGTAACATTCAGATGCATGTGAGAAATTTAAATCAGAAGAAATCCAGACCTCTGCAAGAAAAAAATACTGAGTCCTGTGAAAACATGACAAGCTATCCCTCTTCCAATGGAAAATCAACTGTGAGCATAAACAAAAGTCAACAACTGTCCAATAGTGCCATGTTTCAGATGTTAAACAACAACAGTATAAGCGCGATAAAAGGCACTGCTGACTTCCATGGAAAAGAAAATCTAACAAGTAAATGTATAACACAAATTTTAGGGAAAAGCCATGAATCACTAAAACTGAAAAGACAACCACACATTTTTGAGCCAGACCTAGAAAACGAAGATCCCAAAGTACTACAGCACCAATCAGCGAATCAAACTGAAGAAGTCGATGGTGACCACAGGTTGATGACAAGCAGAGCAGCCCAGAGGTCTAAAGGAAAGTTAGGTCCTGAGTCTTCAAAAACTTCAAAGAAGCATCATCCCAGTACTACTCATTGTGGACAATCTAGTTCTTCTAGGAACCAGGTAAAAATCTTATTAATCTAATGATATTTGTGATATTACAGACTTTGAAAACCCCTAAGTAAGAGCCGGGCATGGTGGCGCACTCCTGTAATCCCAGTGCTTGGGAGGCTGAGACAGGAGGATCATAGGTTAGGGAACAGCCTCAGCAAGTAGTGAGACTCTTATCAACCTAGTGAGACCCTGTTTCAAAATAAGAAATAAAAGCAGGCTGGGGGTGTAGCTCAAAGGTAGAATGCTTCTGGGTTTAATCCCCAGTGCCACACATACACAAAAAAATACCTAAGTAATTAAGAGATTTGCCTGAGATCATCTAGACACAGGGTACCTCCCTAAGCAGCTACCAGTTTATATAGGTAATTTGTAACAATGTGCTATTCTTCAATCTGATACAGAGACATGACTTGGATAAACCAAAGTCCAAGTTATTCCCCAATCTTAGAACATGAACATGAAAGAAGAGACTGACCACCAGGTAACGGAGGTAATACCTTTTTCTTTGTTTTTCCTTACATTATTTAAATTAGGATTGCCACATTTGGGGATTCCCAGTCTCTTAGTAAAAAGGAGCTACTTTTCAATTCCTTGACACATTAAAAGCAGCAAATAGGAAGAGGTGGGAATAGCACCTCCCTTGAACAAGGACTGTGCGCCCCACCTGTCTTGTATAGTAAAACCTCAAAGAGGGGTGATGTGGAGAGAGGTCCTTCAGGCTCCTTCCCATTCTGTTCTGGGGTCTTCACAGACTAGAAAGCGAGCACGGCAGCAGCAGGCTGCCTAGAGAGGTAAGATCGTGACTGCCATGACAGTACCTTCTGCTGGGGTATGTACCCAAGACAGCAGACCTCAGTGAGGCTGCAGAGGTTGGTCACTGAGCTGAACTCTACTCCCCACGGCCAGCAGTGCCAGCCAGACATAAACTTGAGATTAACCGATAATGCCGAGTCCATGACACTGAGTTCTCAGAGTCATGCATCTGGAAATTATATCTTATTCCATGCCGCCATCTGTTCTAGTCTAAGAACAAACATATTACTAAAATATCCACAAATACATTTTTGCCAGGACTATTGGAATACTTTCAAATTCTTTGAGAACCAACTAGAAAACATATTCTCTTCCAAATGTCATTTCTTCCTATAACTAATAGAATTTTCAGCCTGATTTGAATTAACTAAAATGTATTTAAGTTTATTCCTATATATGTTATGATGTATTTTTATGTAGTCTCTGACATTTCATATTTTAATGCCTCAGTAGGTGGTTGAAGAAAACTATATGTGCCTTAAAATTTTGTTATTTGCATTTTTAGAAATAAATGATATCTGTTTCAGAATTCATATTGCTTCAGAAGTTTAACACTTTCACTGGGCATGGTAGCACACGCCTGTAATCCCAGTACTTGGGAGGCTGAGAAAGGAGGATCGCAATCTGGAAGGCAGCCTCAGAAACTTAGCAAGACCCTGTTTCAAAATAAAGAGTAAAAAGTATAGGACTAGGGATGTAGCTCAGAGGTAGAATGCCCCTAGGTTCAATCCCTAGTACCACAAAAATAAATAAATTAATTAATTAAAATAAAAAGGACTGGGGTATAGCTCAAAGGTAGAATACCTCTGGGTTCAATCCCCAGTATAGAAGGAGAAGGAAAGTACTTTCTTACTTTGAATTACTTAAGACCTGACAGAATTTTGAATAATAAATCATCCCATCATCTAGAAAGAATAACAAAATTTTTAAAACTATAGGAAATAGATTCTCCAATTACAAAATTAATGCATTCTCCTGTGAAAAGTTTAGTACAGAACAGTGTCAAGAACACAACGTCACCTGCAGTTCCTCTTTGCAGAGATAACCCATCTGAGCGTTGATGACCACTCTTCCACACGTGTCCCATGGTCACTACTGTGAGCCTGACTCAGGCTCTGCTCACCTCATTTGCTCGATAATTATCTTTTTAGTGTTTTCGTACTGTTCTCTCTGTGTGTGGGTGTACTGTATTTGACTAGTTCACTAATGATCAAAACTTAAGTTGTTCCAGACTTTTCACGATTATAGTCATGTATTTTGTACAAATCTTTGCAGAGTATCCAATTATCTTATATAGTAGTTGGTTGGGGTTTGGGGGCTGGGGTAGGTTTGGGGGTTTTTTGGTATTGGGTATTAAACCCAGGGGTGTTCTACCTCCAAGCTACACCCCCAGCCCTATTTTATTTTTTATTTTTGAAACAGGGTCTAAGTTGCTGAGGGTCTTCACTTTGTTGCTGAGGCTGGCCTAGAACCTCCTGTCTCAGCCTCCCAAGAACTGGAATTACATGCTCGCGCCACCATGCCTGGATCTCATATAGTAGTTTTGATAGTTGAAAATCTCTTTATTTTGCCCTTACTATTTTTATTATTGAAATTTATTTGAGTTCATTTTTCATAGTCAAAATTTTCAAACCACACAAAGCATGAAAAGCCACTAAGTACCTATCACCCAGATCTACCAGTTATTAATATTCTGCCACTGTTTCATCCGCTTCTCACAGACACATTTTTTAAGCATATTCAAGATATCATATAATTTCACTCATGAATACTTCAGTATATATCTTGAACATGAGAAGTAGCAGTTTTCTTAAAAAAGGAATGTATATGCATTTTATGTTTTGGGGATGTCTATCTCCATCAACTCACTAAATCTCACTTTTGTTTTACATGCAAATTAACAGGAGGCCCTGACTCTACAAAGTCTGTTTTACGGCAGAACTAGAGCTCTGATTAGAGTGGAGACATCTTGGCGCAGCAGTGCTCATCGGCCCGAGGTGTGCCAGGCGGGGGCCAAGGGGTGTGCACGCTGGAGCACGGGGTGAGGCAGCCGAGGCCTGAGCCCCAGGCTGCTGGTAGTCCGTCTCCAGCCACTCTCTGCTCCTGGCCCCACCTCCAGTTACAAACGTGTGAAGCGAATGTCCACATTACAAATGAGGAGTGTCTCGCTAAGGGTGTTACTCTGGCTTTAGTTTATAAAATATGATGTAGTTGTTGTATTGAAAAGCAAGCAGAAACCCTCACGTATTCCCCTGAATCATCTTCACCAAGAGCAGTGGAGCCAAGCGAGAGCTGAGCGCTGAGTGTTGAGGTGTGCCCCTCACTAGACCACTGCAGCTGAACAAGAGCAAGCGTGAGCTCCTGCTCAAAGTACACGCGCAACTCTTGTTCCGTCAGCTCTGCCTCGGAGCCAATGCGCTACATCCCGCTACTGCGAAAGCATTTATGTTTCCTAATTATCTCAGTTCCCTAAGTTACCATTTCCTTGGCTTATAGAGCCTCAATGTGCCTTTCTCCTGAAGCTGATCTTACAGATAACTGGCAGACTGCAGTAGAATGGGACTCTGTTTTGTTTGTGAGCTGTGGGGACAGTATTTGTTCATGAAAGTGACCGTGGTGCATGAGGCCAGCGCAGCCATCCACAGGGGCACACTCTTGGGCCAGCCTTCCGGGGGCTCCAGGCAGCGTCCTGCCCACCTTGTCATCAGGTGGTGGGTTTAAACTGGGCACAGTGGTTAATAGAGAACGCACTGGTGAAGCCGTGCGTGGTGCCTTCCAGTTCTTTATATAAAGAATCCTAGTAGCCCCTCCTCAGCATCTAAGACTTACAGTTTACAGAAGAGTATTTCATTGAGAGCAATGTTAATAATCTCCATGGCAAAACTTGCTCTGTTAATATCAGTCTATGTTCTTGTATGAGGTAGGGTTTTTTTAAATCTTAAAATATTTATCCTAATGGAAGTTTAAGATATATGATTATATGTATGTGTGTATGTATGGGATATAATATAGATCGGTAGATTGTTGATTTAATATTCCATTTTCAGAAAAAAAGGCTTTATACCAATTTTATGTGCTCAAATTCACCATAGAAATCAATAAAGATTTTGGTTCATTTTAAAAATTGTAATTCTGAAAGCCAAGTTAATTTCAAATCTAATTATGGAGAAGTAAATTTTGTTTCTTTAAGATTTCAGTGGCTTATATGCAGTGTGGGCCCCTCCTTCCAAAAATCATTTTATATATTCCAATTGTGAATTTGTTTTAGAAGCATTACAACTTTAAAACCATAAATAAGTGATTTTATGTTTGTCTATATCTAGAATCTTAATAAATCACCCATTGCATTTAAAAAAAAACCTGTGGAAATAGACCAAAATTAATGCCGAAACCATATTTATAGGAATGCAAAAGTGTTCCTAATATACTTATATATCTTCACAATAGCTGTTGCTTACTGTATCTGTATATGTCTTTATATTTTTATTATAATTATATCTTTTTGTTGTATTTGTTGCTTACTATGCAAAAACATAAAAAAATTGGGTTTCTTACTAACCAGTTTTTGCTCTTTCTTCAAATTGCATATGACCTAGTGTTATGCTGAAACTGCCAAAATATTGAATATTTTTTGATACCTAAGGATGGTCAGTATTTATAAAGATGTAAGTTTGTCACAGTCTTTATGTAATGATGCTTAAAATGTTCATGTTGCTACCTCCTTCATAGTGTCTTCTTTTAAATAAAAATAGCAAAGATATTTCAAATAATTGTTTTTTCCCCTCGTATGTCAGAGTGGCCTTCTATAGGAATGGAAAGGTTTAGCACGTTACAAGCTTCTTTCCCTCTGTGGCTCCGATCCTTCGCACACAGTTGCTGCTGCGTCCTTGTGGGCTCGAGCGCTCAGGTCCTTAGTACTACACGGAACTGTTATGCTCAAAACTCCTTCCCCCTCTCGTTCCACAGACACGAAGCTCTGCCTTTGCTGTGCGCTGAGCGCTGCGGGAGCTGCTTGGGGTATACGAGGGACCACAGACCTCACCTTCTAGTAGGGAGAGAAGGCGGTGAACACCAGCAGCAAGGGAATCACAGATGCGTTACAAAGTGGCACAGGCGACAGAGGAAGACGACGTAGGGCGAGGCACGGCGGGTGGCGAGGGGAGGCTTCCTTGAGTGGAGGCCCGAGTGAGCTGGGCCGGCCCCACGGGTGAATCCGAGGCCAGCTTTGCAGACTCGAGGCGGGGCAGCCTGTGTGGGGAAGAACATCGGAGCCTAGAGGGGCTGAGGAAGGGGACTGGGGGAAAGCGGGACTCAGGTCTGGCCCGTGGGCCTCGCAGCACCTGCCCACGGCCTTTGCCCCGTGCCCACTGACGAGGGGTCAGGAGCACAGCGGTGGCATGGCGGACAGCAGGACCCTTCTGGCAGCCGTGCAAGGAACAGGCTGGTGCTGGGGCCGTCAGAGGAAAAGCAGGGAGAGCAGTTAAGCTGGGCGGATGGTTCTGGCAGGACCACTGAGGTATCCGTGGAGGAAATGAGGGCTTCCGGCTCTGGTACATTCTGAAGGGGGCGGCCCACTGGCCTAGGGGCTGAGAGGATCACTGGAGGGATGGAGTTATGACCAACCAAGATGAAAAGGAGCAAGTTGGAGGAGCAGGGGGCCTCGGAATCCACCAGTGGATTTCATAACATGGAAGCCACCCAAGTGAGTAATTTCTGTGGGGCGATAGGGTGTGAGGTGAGAGCCCAAGAAAGCAGGGAAGAGGAGGAGCTGGAGATCAGGCAGCCTGCCGGGCCCCTAGACCAGGGCTAAGTACCATGTCCCTAGCACAGTCTACAGCGCGGGCTTTTCAGCTCTGGGATGGCCGTCTGCTGGTCTCCGAGCCCTGCTGGGCTCCAGGCCAGCCTACGCTGCGGGGTCACGTGGCATTGCCCGCAGCGGACAGCCTTGGAAGAAGACAGAGGCTGTGAGAGTCCAAGCGGCTGGCCAGCCACGGTGGAAAGAGGACCTGGAGCTGCTAACACCGGGCGGCTTCTTTCTGCCAAGCCACAGTGGGTCACTACTGTAGAACGTGCGTTACAAATTGAATACAGCATACCTCCCAGAAAAGTGCATGTATTGGCCATGTCGAAGAGTTGCGTGCGGTCCCTTATATGCCCCAAGCACCTACAGGGCTGTAATCTCATCCCTGTATAAATCCACTGATGGATTAATAGTGTGAATCGACAACATAGGGAGGCAGGGGTTGCTGGGGGGGGGTGGGGGGGGTCCCTGGTGCTGCGGCCTTGGGGACTATGTCTGTTCCTGTCCACGTCCTGTCTGTCTCTTTTTCTCCACCACCCTTGGGTTGAGCCCAGCTTTCCCCTGTCAGGTGGTGTCACCATTGATTTCTGCCTTGGAGTCAGCTCTTGCACCTCTGAACCGTGAGCCACATAAACTTCCTCCTCTGAATTGCTCACGTGAGGTGTTTTGGTTACAGCAACAGAAAAACAGACTAAAACAGTGTGCCACAAAGAACAGATACAGAACACGTGGTCACATGCTAATTGTCGATACTCACCGTGTACATCAACTTTTTCAAAAACCTTCCTGCAAATGACCCGTTCTCCATCTTCTCTTTCACCATTCATGTGTAAACTCATTTCCTTGGGGAACATTTCTCATCTCACTACCCAGTAAATGAGGGCTTCAAAGGGTCACATGCTTAAATGCTTGAAAAAGGCCGTTAAGAATCTGGTCCTGTGGGAAGGTGACGCTTTCCCTGCTCCTCCCTTGAGAATCACTCCCAATTGGTTGCAGCCCGTGCCCAGAAATCCAGCTTACAGCACCCAGAACTGAGACACAAGTGTAAACTTCCCTCTGCTATCAGCAGAAAGGTTTGACCCTTGGCGCTCGGCGTCAAAGATTCCGAAATCTCTGTGGTGACGCTTCCCTGGCCGTGCAGTTGGTCAGAGAACAGGAAGCCCAGGCCTGGCAGAAGACTCTGTGCCTGCCGGGGCCCAGGGACCTGTCATCTCAGAAGAGCCCCTGACACTCGGCAAGCTTATGTAAATCGCAGTTAATGATTATGACCTAGATTTTTATAGCATATCAATAAAACAAAGCACATTTATACATTATAAAATTGAGCAGGCTCTGTTTCCCAGAGCAATAAATTCTGCCTGCCTCTTTCCTCCTAAGAACTAGTTTTAGTAGTTTTGTAAGCCAAAGTAAGCCACACTAAACACAGGCCCACTAAGAAGAAACAAAGGAAAGCAATTTTAGTCATAGTTCTCTCTAACCAGATTTACCACATTTCATTACTTTTCTGCCTTCTATTGCTCCGTGGTCCCTAAGGAAATAACCAGATGAAACAGAGAATAAAAACAACATAAAGTAAGATATCCAATAGCCCAGGTTGCAGATGCCCCATCAGGTCACATGAGGATTGAATTTAGCTGATGTTAACCTGACTTCCAGTGCAGCCCAACTCTGAAGGACGACGAGAAACGGAATGCTTGTTGCACATTATCAGAAACGATTTCTATGGAGACGTTCGGTTGGTTTTGAGTTTCTGGGCTCTACAGGAACATTAGCATGCAGCAGGCAGGCAAGCTCCACCCTCAGAGGTGACTGGATAGTGCCCGTCTCAACTTGATAAAGATTTTATTTGGCGAGGAGAACATTAACCAGCGTTCCTTGCGGCTCACCCCACGCACACGCACGAGCGTGCCACCTGTAGCCCCTCGGCCTATTGTCGATGCTGGGACCACGGCATTCCTCATGACAGCCGCACGGCTTTACCCCTAAACTTTGCCAACCTTGATGTCCTGTGGCTTTGTTTGAAAAGAGGTCTCAAAGCATAGAGAATCTATGGGAGTTGAAAGGAGGGATTTTCTGACATTGAAAGTTGATTATATCACAAGGCTGTGTAATTTCTTCCTGGGGAAAAGAAAGGGGGGGGGCGGGGGTCCCAAATCGAATTCGTTCCTGGAACTCGAACTCTTGCCTGGACTGGTTTTCATCAGCCAGTGATCCTGTCGGGAAGTATGGAGAGGGATCATGCAGACCTGCGATTTACTGTGCAGAACGGTTTTACAGAAAGCCATCTTCCTCAACACAGGTCCAGTGCCCGGGTTTTACAGTGAGGGAACTGAAATACAGGGATTGTGTGAGCGTTAGGAAAAGAATAATGCTCCTCTGGAGGTTCATCTTACTATTAAAAAAAAAAAAAAAAACAAATTTCTTATTGTGAAGAAATCGTGGATTCAAAGGAGTTTATACATGTACAATTTAAAGAATCACAATGAAGCTGGGTGTGGTGGCGCACGCTTGTAATCCCAGCACTTGGGAGGCTGAGACCGGAGGATCTGGGTTCTCGGCCCGCCTCAGCTACCTAGTGAGGCACCCCGCAATTTAGTGAGACTCGGTTTCAAAATAAAGAATTAAAAATAGGGCTGGGGGTGTAGCTCGGAGGTAGAATGCCCCTGAGTTCAATCCCCAGTACCGCAAAAAATAAAGAAAGAAAGAATCACAATGATATTAACTAAAAGAGTAATCATGGATAATGAGATACACATATGTTTAATTTAAAGAATAAAAATGAATAATATCCATCACCTGGGTTACAAGACAGAACAGCACTTTTTGTAGTGGGGGAGCTTTTGTAGTGGGGGAGGGTCCTTGGGAATTGAACCAAGAGGCATTTTACCTCTGAGCTACACCCCCAGCTCTGGTTTTGTTGTTGTTGTTGTTGTTTTGGGTTTGTTTGTTTGTTTGTTTGTTTGTGGTACTGGGGGTTGAACTCAGGGGCATTCTACCTCCGAGCTATATCCCCAGCCCTATTTTTTATTCTTTATTTTGAAACCGATTCTCACTAAGTTGTGGAGTGCCTCACTAGGTAGCTGAGGCTGGCCTCGAACCCAGATCCTCCAGTCTCAGGCTCCCGAATGCTGGGATTACAGGCATGCGCCACCACGCCCGGCTTGTTGTTGTTGTTTTTTTATCTTATTTTGATGCAGGGTCTCACTAAATTGCTGAGGGCCTTGCTAATTTGCTGAGGCTGGCCTTGAACCTGTGATCCTCCCGCCTCAGCCTTCCAAGTACTGGGATTACAGCCACTCATTTTGAAAGAAGAATTCATTTGTGGAAGTGAATTGTAAAGTCCTGCCCTGTAACTCCTCCAGATAGTAGAGTGCACGACCCAGCATCCATCCACTTCCCGAAGCCTTGAGGGTCCCTTTAAGTGACACGCAGATGTGACACCAGTGATCTAGGGCAAGTCGCCCCGCCCAGGCCCACGGGACACACACACACACACACACACACATACATACACACACTCACCTGACCTACCCAGTCTCGCCTGGGTTTCCCACAGGTCTTCACTCTGGACCTCCTGTGAGGAACTGTGCACCAACTCCACACAAAGAACCAACAAAATAATGACCTCACAGTCAAAATCGGATTTGGGAAAGAAAAGTATTCTAAAAAAATTGTTCTAAAGAGTCACAATCTGCAGAAATGCAACTTTGACCACAACAATTACACTCTGCGTTTTCCTGGAAACTGGAGTCACATGACAGCCCCTTCCCAGGAGAGGACCTTTCCCCACTGGGGGCTTTCCAGGAGAAAGTCTGGCAGCCTCAAGTACAAACCGAGCCCCATGGGGCCAGCTTCCTGTGGCTGCAACAAAATATCTGAGGAAAACAACAGAAAGGAAGGGTTTATTTTGGCCTCGGATCTCAGAGGGTACAGCCCGCAGTTGCCTGGCCGGGTGCTGCGGGCCGGGCCTGGGTGAGGCACGGTATCTCCTCCGGGAGCCTTAGTGGGAAGAAGCTTTCCAGCTCCTGACGTTGGAAAGCAGAGAGAGAGAGGGAGAGGGAGAGGAGAGAAGGTAGCAGGGAGAGGGAGAGAGAGAGGGGAGAGGGAGAGGAAGAGGAGGAGGAGAAAGAGGAGGAAGAAGAGGAGAAGGAGAAAGAGGAGGAGGAGGAGGGGAGGAGGAGGAGGAGGGG
>PVLC010019294.1:0-30842 GCA_004027655.1 Graphiurus murinus | reverse complement strand
CCGCCCGGCTGCGCAGGCTCCGGCGCGCCGGCCGCGGTTGGAGAATGCGCAGCGCCGCCGGGATGGCGTAAGGGCGCGGGCAACGTCAGCGGCCCGGAGACGCCGGGTGGGAGGAAGGAGCGGGCCCGGGAGCGCGAGGGAGGGGAGCTGGGGGAACAAAGCTTTGTTTACATGGGTTTTAAAGGGGCCGCGCTCGCTCCGGCGGGCCCGCGGGCGCGGGTGCGGGAGGTGGCGCTGCCTTCTGCTCCGGTGCTCGGCGATGGCTCCGGGATGGGGGCAGGGATCCTTCCCGCCTAGAACCTCTGCCCCCCAGAGCATTCCTCTCTGCCCACGTGTCTTCCCCTTGACCTGCGCCTGGACGCCCCCACCCTTAACGGGCTGCGCATCTCGGGAGTGGGGGCTTCTGTTGCGCTCAGGGCCAACGATCCACGACCACCACCACCACCACGGATACCTGCACTCTTCGTTACTTTCCAATACACTGTTCTCCACGGGGTCGGGTTTATGCTTGTGTCTTACCAGCCTTCGGCTTTAGTGGACCAGGGCCATTGCCCTCTGACCTGGGTTTCACCATCAACCCCAGCAGTGATTTCCTTGTTTTCATTTCTAACCTTTTCTCCTCCATAAACAGTCATGGAAATAGCCGCCAAATAGTGATAGTGATCCAAACATACAGAAGGCACCGTTTTACCTCTTGTGAAAGCGATTGTTATCTTAACCCTTACTTTAGGTTGCCTCCTGCCAGGGGTCCCATGCTGGGAGAAGTGGTTGTGGTTAGGGCGGAGTGGAAAGCTATCCCTCTGAAAACGGCTAATTCAGTCCCGGCACGCTAATTCCAGCTTTCCCACTCTAAATTCCCAGTGTTACAGTTAGTGCCGGTTCCTATTTTCCATTGGATTCTACTCTGGCTACCATTCAAGGACCCTAGTAAAGCATTGGTTATCTGAAGTTTGCATTTACTGGGGGCCACCACGTGTGATGCAAATGATGGTAGCAGTGAATTACACACCCTCTCTGTGTGGATATAGTGAATTGGTGCCCAGCATTTCATGGTCCGTGGTCCTCCTCCTAGTTTGTCTTCCTGGTTTGCAAGAGCAGGACAAGCAAAAACTGCATTACCCAGACTTCCTTGTAGCTAAGGTTCTGTGTACAAGATAGGTTCAGTGAACGAGACCAACTCAGAGATTTAAGAGGCAGAAGTGAGTGAGACCGGAGGGTTTTGTTTTATTTTGGTTTTGGTTTTGGTGGTACTAGGGATTGAGCCGAGGGCATTCTATCACCAAGCTACACCCCCCAGCCCTATTTTTATTTTTATTCTGAAATAGGGTCTCTCGGTTTATGAGTCTTGCTACTTGCTGAGGCTTTCCTCGAACCTTCAATCTTCCTGTGTTAGCCTCCCAAGTACTGGGATTACCGGCGTGCACTACCATGCCCACCCAGGCTTTTGACTGTTGCTTCTGTCAAGCCTACCCCTGTTAACGTCTCTTGGTTTATGTACGTGGGTGTGTGTTCATGTTTACACAACCTTCTGCTATGGATCTTTAGCTCCATGAGTGTAAAGACGCAAGGGTGGTAGGGTCATGGGCTTCTGGGCTTGCATTGCTCTACAATGTTATATTCTTGGAGACCCAATTGCAGTGACCATGTAAATGTCCTGCTTGACCCAGTCCATCCAGGTTACAGCTTCCAGGCCCTAATCACCGTCTACCCCTTACCCACTGCATACACTTGTTTCTCCCTTTCTCTTCTTCTCAGAATAGTACCTTCACTCACCCAGTCCCCCACATCCAATCCACTTGCAAGCCCTGTTGAATCTGTACCTAATATATGCCCCAATCTTATCTCCACTGCTAATACCTGGTCAAAGACACCATTACATTTCTCCTAGGCTTACTTTCCTAAGTAGTTTCCCTGCTTCCTGTGTAGCTTTTTTTTTTTTTGCGGTACTGGGGTTTGAACTCAGGGGCATTCTACCTCCGAGCTATAGCCCCGGCCCTGTTTTTTATTCTTTATTTTGAAACAGGGTCTCACTAAGTTCCAGAGTGCCTCACTAGGTAGCTGAGGCTGACCTCGAACCCAGATCCTCCGGTCTCAGCCTCCCGGATTACAAGTGCGTGCCACCACGCCCGGAGGCTCCTGTCTTGCTTCTTGATAAAGTGTTTTCCGTACAGTTACAGTATAAAAACATAATACAGATAATTTACACCCTTGATTAAAGTTCTTAGGTGGCCTCCTTTTACATTTAGAATCCAAATTTTCCTGTGGCCGAACAAGCCACACAATCTGACTTTATCTGTCTATGTAGCTGTTTGTTCACATGACTCTGGTCATTCTGGCTTTCTCAAATTTGCAGTTGTATTACTTTATAGGTCCAGTTTCTAGAACTGGGTTCTCATTATTAGTAAGTAGTCCCAGCCGGGCGTGGTGGCTCACGCTTGTAATCCCAGCATTTGGGAGGCTGAGACCGGAGGATCCGGGTTCGCGGCCAGCCTCAGCTGCTTAGTGAGGCACTCCACAACTTAGTGAGACCCGGTTTCAAAATAAAGAATAAAAAAATAGGGCTGGGGGTGTAGCTCGAAGGTAGAACGCCTCTGAGTTCAATCCCCAGTACTGCAAAAAAATAAAAATAAATAAATAAATAGTCCCTCCTTATCCACAGGGGATATATTCTAAGACCCCAGCGAATACCTGAAACTGCAGATAGTAGTGAACCCTGTATATGCTGTGTTTTTCTCATGTATGATAAAGTTGAGTTATAAAGTAGGCATAGCACTTGGTGTGGTTGCACATGCTTGTAATCCCAGTACTTGGGATGCTGAAATGGGAGGATCACAGGTTCAAAGCCAGCCTCCACAACTTAGCAAGGCTCTCAGCAACTTAGTGAGACCCTGTTTTCAAATAAAAAATAAAATATGGCTGGGGATTGTGGCTAGGAGGTAGAATGCCCTTGGATTCAATCCCCAATCCCCAGCACCACACACACACACACACACACACACACACACACACACACAAAGTAAAAGAGGCATATTAAGAGACTGACAATAGGCAACAATAAAATAGAACAGTTATAACAATATACTGTTTTAAAAGTTACTGATGAACTGTGGTTTCTGAACCTGCAGATAAGGGAGGACCACTGTGCTGGGACAAGTGACATAGTTAACGGAGAGAGGATCTGGTTAGGAATGAATCTCAGAGACTAGTGTAGTCCTTCTCCCCCCTACACTCAGGAACCAGTGGAGGCGGGCTGGGCGGGGGTGAGAGAGTTCCGAATTCCTGCTCACTGGTTCCTTTGCCCAGTCCACCGTCCTTCTCAGGCCCAGGCATCTCTCCGTCCACACTGATACCTTCTTACTTGTGTGCCCCAAGTTGTCCCTTGGATAGCTGTCCTCACCTATAACATTCTTTGGGGTTACCTAATCTACATGCCTGCCCAGATGCAGTTTCCTCTGCTCCTTCCTCTCTTGCCCCCAAAGGAAGGCTCACAGGCCTTTTTATGTTAAAGATTTGGTTGCTAATCACTGTGGGAGAATAGTAACAAAAAAAGACAAAGGTCTTGGAGGTATGGTCTCTTCTAACTCCTTCTGAGAAGCCATTGTAAAGGAAAGGATCCCAGTGGCTCACAACTGAGGCACAAGCAGGGTTCAGGGTGCCCCTTCCTTTCCAATGAAAGCAGGAAGAAGCCTAGGGTCACCCCCAATATACCTGTGCCCCAGTGTAAACCGTGAGGATCTTCTGTGATGCTTCTTCCTTCCCATCACAGGTACCGGGGCATTCTAAGGTCCTTAACTCTCTGCACCTCTGCTGCATTTAGAAGTGACATCTCTGTCCCTGCAAACAGGATTCCTCTGAGGCTAGGCAGAAGGTACGGGGGTTGAGCTTCCTCTTTAGGGGCTCCACAGATCCTGCCAGGTGAAGTTGTACTTGACTAATGACAGGTGGGTTGCCCTTGTACAGTCCTGCTGTCTAGCTTCTTCAGACAATGGATAAGGGAGGAGGACTTCTCCAGCTTTGGCGGGACAGGGGTGTCTGGATTCTCTGGGGCTCAGGCCTCCAGGTTTAAAGTTTCCAAGGAATCTGGTAAGCTTGGGCGCCCTCCTGTGGTTCGGAGTGAAAATTGACCTGTTGACCTTTGGGGAAGGAGAGCTGAGAGGCGGCAGGAACATCCTCTCTAGCCTAGCTCTGCAGTGTGGTCGGCCCCACCCACTAGCAGCTTCAGCATCTCAGGACTTGCTCCAGACCTACTTTATTGTAATTTGAATTTGTGTGTGTGTGTGTGTGTGTGTGTGTGTGTGTGTGTTTACAGGGGATTGAACCCAGAGACATTCTACTTCCAAGAACACCATAAACCCCCTTTAAATTATTTTATTATTATTTTTTTGCACCAGGCATGGTGGCACACACCTGTAATCCCAGTACTTAGGAGGCTGAGACCGGAGGATTGCAGATCCTAGGGCAGCCTTAGCAAGGTAGCAAGACTCTAAGCAACTTAGTGAGACACTTTCAAAACAAAAAAATAAGGCCAGGTGTTGTGGTGCCTGCTTGTAATCCTAGTACTTGAGAGGCTAAGACAGGAGGATCACGGGTTTGTGCCCAGCCTCAGCTACTTAGTGAGGCCCTTTGCAACTTAGTGAAACCCTGTTTCAAAGTAAGGAATAAAAAATAGGACTGAGGGTGTAGCTTGGAAGTAGAACAACCCTGGGTTCAATCCCTAGTATTGCAAAAAAAAAAAATTGAATGAATGAATAAATTAATTAATTAATAGGGCTGGACATGTAGCTCAGAGGTAAATACCCCTGGGTTCAATCCCTAGTACCACAAAAGTAAATAAATAAATAAACAAACAAATAAATAAATAAATCTGAGGATGTAGCTCAGAGGTAGAATGCCTCTGTGTTCAATTCCCAGTTCTCCCTCTCAAATATATGTATACAATATATAATATAATCCTCCTGTCTTGGGCTTCCAAGTACTGGGATTATAGGTGTGTGCTTTCACCAAGATCTGCACGTCAGAAGGGTGCTATTCTGGCAGCGCCAAAGATGGACCCTCAACACTTTTTCACCCTACAAGGAACAGACCACACAGCTTCCAGGCAGGACCGACTCTCCTTGGGGATTCTAGGGACAGTAGGCCACACCCCACTTGGGTACTCACAGCCACTTCCCAGTGAACCTTTTCCCAGGACAGGATCCACCTGTTCAAACCCGGGCGGCAGGGCTGGGGGCAGTGGGGTGGAGCAACTCAGCCCCCAGAGCCACCTTGTTCACCTTATCAAGCTGTCTTGGTCTCGTATGTAACGTGTGGCCTGTGCAGCCGAAGGCCCGAGCTGTGCACAGCTTTGCTCTCCTCACCCGGGCAACGGAAGCCCTGTGGTGGAGGAAAGGGACCCAGTTATATAAGCACTGTATGGGATGGACCCCAGGAGTGCTCACCTAATTCTCAGTTTCCCCCAACAATTCTGTACTGCGCATCTATCCAGATTGTTTCTTCAAACCATCTGGCTCTGAGTTAATTTCTCCTTGGAGCTTGACTTTCCCCAAAGCAGTGTGTTTTCTTGCTTGGAGTCTGGGTTCCATTTAGGGGCCTGGCAGTACAACTCAGCAGCCCTCGCCTCCGCTCCCCCCATCCCAACCCCAGCTTTGTGACCTCAGGCAAAATGCAAACAGGTGTGTTAGTGCCTGGCCCTGCCTTTCTCCCAGGATAGTGTGTCTGGTGAGAGAGTGCATCTGGAAGCTTTGGAAACCATGAAGCTTCTGCAACTTAAGTTCCAGTGAAACCTAAGTGTCTCTCTAGTGCTCATGAGAGCTAGGAAGAAGGTGAAATCCAACAGTTGAGACATCCTTGTGGAGTAAGTCCCTTCTCCAGAGGGGATGTTTATGTTTCTAGAATCTTCACAGGAGTGGTGTGTGTTGTTGGTGGGCAGGGAGTGTTTCCACATAGTGGAACAGGGTGTGTGTGTGTGTGTGTGTGCCTGGTTAGGGTGCCCGTGTGGGCAGTCATGTCTTTGCAATGCCATGTGTGTGGTTCAGCTCTTAACTGAGATGAGAGACCTGGGTTCTGGTTTGGTGGCCTTGAAGGAGTCCTTCAGATCTTTCCAACTCTCGGTTTCCTCTGGTCTCAGAAGGTCATGGTGGTTGGTTCCTAAGGTCTCTTCCTTCTCTGTCGTGCTCAGCACCCAGCCTGCGCCCGGAGCCTTTTGCTCCTGTTTTTAATATCTAATTGGGTTCCTGCGTCTCTCCGTTCTTCCGGACCAGCCAAACCCCATTCCAGCTTCTGTACCTGAGTTGCTGCTCACTGCAGAGCGAGCATTTGGCTTTTTGGAAATTGTGTGTCATTCACTGGAAATGCAGGAAGTTTGAGCACGAAACTCACTCATTTAAAAAAAAAAAAAAAACACATACACACAGAGCAAGAAACCACAGGGCCTATCAGCCTGTCGTCATCAAGCAGACTAGAATAGTGCAGAAAACTCTAGGCAGAGAGGAAATGAACTTGAGAGAAGGGGGAACACAGGCCGAGAAGAGAGGAGAGAGAGAGGGTTGGAGCAGCAGCAGGAGAGAGCTGGAGCCCGGGAGGCCATGGTCAGGATGGAGGAGGTGGCCGTGAAGCAGGGCTTCCTACATCTTCAGCAACAGCAGACTTTTGGCAAGGTAGGAGCAAAGGCTGGGCTGGAGCTGCTAGAGACTCCGGGGGCAGAGGGGAATTTGATGTCCTCAAGCCTTTGTGGGACCATGCTGTCCCCCAAGTTAGACGGGCGCTCTCTCTACCTTGGAGGGCTCCTTCCTTGCCTGACGGTTGTCTCCCAAAGCAGGCCTCAAACCAGGCCCGAGTTGTGCTCTTTGCTGAGGGCTGCGGGGTGGGAAGGGGGAGGAAGGAATGTCCAGGCCTAATCTCCTGCTCGGTGTTGACGTGTCCTGGGGACTAATCGATGGGACAATCCAGGGGAATGGTGGAGGTTCCTCCCCCTTCCACACCTAGGTAGGGTGTGCTGGCATTAAGCTTGGGCTAGGGCACCACGACCCCTGTTTGTCCAACCTCCTCCTCCTTCCCTGGCCTCCTCAAATGAGGAAGTCCTCTGCCCTCGCTGACCCGCACCCAGACATACACGCCCCCCTCTCTCCCCCTGCTCTCCTCATTGCCCATCCTGTCAAGCAGCGAGGCGGACAGGTTCAGGAGCGTGGTGGGAAGCTCCTGGAGCTGCGCCTTGCTCAGGACTTCCACAGAATGTGGCCAGGGCCTAGCTTCCCTCCTCCCTCCGCTGAGCTTCCGTGACTCAGGCCTTTCTTTGCTAGCCCAGTGCCTTGCGGGGTCAGCCTACTGGCTCTCCTGCAGCCTGCACCCCTGGGGCTCATTACTGGGCTGCTTCTCCCCTCTGCAACCGCTGCTCAGCTTGCAGGCCTCCCTCTTGGTGGCCTGTGGCCCAGGTGCAGCTTGCTGATTCCTACAGTCCCTGTTGTCTTCTGAGCCTCCCATCGGTCCAGCGGTGGGTACCTCTCTCTCCATCTCCTCTTCTCTCCTTTGGTCACGTCTCTCCATCTCTGGGTGGCTCCCTCTCCACCCCTCCCTCCCACGCCTGGGTTCAGAAGTGGCGCCGGTTTGGAGCTGTGCTGTATGGACAGTCGAGTTGTGCCCTGGCCCGGCTGGAGCTCCAGGAGGGCCCCGAGAAGTCCCGTCGGGGCGAAGGCGCCAGGAGGGTCATCCGCCTCGGGGACTGCCTGCGGGTGGCCGAGGCGGGCGGGGAGGCCAGCAGCCCCCGGGACACCAGCGCCTTCATCCTGGAGACCAAGGAGCGCCTGTACCTGCTGGCGGCCCCCACTTCGGAGCGCGGCGACTGGATGCAGGCCATCTGCCTCCTGGCCTTCCCCGTGAGTCCTCCAGGGCTGCAGAAAGGGGAACAGGTGGAGAGGGGAGGGAGGCGGGAGATACTTCCTGTGGGCAGGGAGTAGAAGAGTCAAGGTCAGGATGCAGGGCGCTTCCTTGGTGGGGGGAGGGACCCCCATCTGACCAACAGGCTGGGCACGCCCCGAAAGAGAACCCGAGCCAGGGGGGACCTTGAGATGGGTCCTGGTGGCCAGACCCGGAACCTCCTCCCCAGGGGCAGAGGAAGGAGTCCTCAGGGCCAGAGGGGAAGAGCGGCTGGCCCTGCATGGAGGAGAATGAACTGTACAGCAGCTCAGCAGCAGGTGAGGGCCAGGGCTGCAGCGTGCTGTCGCCGGGTGTGGCGGGGAGGAGGCGTGGTAGCTGCCAGCCAGCCAAGTCTTCCTGCTTTGCGGTTGCCGGTTGCCCTGCACCAGCAGGCCCCCTTATCAGCCTTTCCTGCCGGCTTCCGGGTACTGCAGGAGGTGGGGGAGCCCGGCCTGCAGTGAATGTCTCCCCTGGCTTACTCCTTCGTGCCTGGACCCTGCTAGTGAGCAAGGCCCGGGAGACCGGGTCAAGGTGTTTGCTAGGACCTGAGCGATGGTCTGAAAAATAAATTGCGTTCTCTCTGGGCTCGTCCTGTGGCTGGGAGCTTTCTATTGACAAGGCAGTCCCCGTTCTCGTTGTCTCTGTGCCCTCTGGACTAGGGGGTATGGGGAGCTGTTCATCTGCTTTATCTAAGCTCGGCCCTCAGGAGCATAGTAGGAGGCGGGGCTGGGCTTCACCTGCAGAGGTGGAGAAGCCCAGGCTGTGGCTCGGGCAACAGTGGCAGGAAGGATGTGGGCCCGAGGTTGGGAGGCATGGTGCCTTCTAGGGTAGGAAGTTGGAGGTCCCTGGTGCTGGGGGCAGTGACCCAGCAGCCTGGCCTTCAAGATCACGGGTGCATGGCTAACAGCATTTCTTGAGAGACCTGGCATATTTGTTTAGAACAGGGAAGCATGGGGGAGATCAGCTGTTTCCCATTAGCTGCCTTCTCTCTCCTCTCCTCCCCAGGGGTTCCCCGCAAGGAATTTGCTGTGATCATGAGACCCACAGAAGCCAGCGAGAGGTGTGGGCTCCGAGGATCCTATAAGCTCCGGGTTGGGGCCAATGCCCTGGAGCTGTGGGGCGGCCCCGAGCCAGGCGCCCAGCTGTTCGACTGGCCCTACAGGTTTCTGCGGCGCTTTGGGCGGGACAAGGTGAGCGAGGGGCTGCACTGGGGAGGCTGAGAGAGGATGGGCCATGAAGGAAGGGGGGTGGCCAGGGAAGGGAAGAGGGGCATGAGTGGGGGAGGGGAGGAAAGAGAAGGGGGGGGGGGGGAGAGGCAGGAAGAGCAGCAGGAGCAAAAGAGTAGAGGTGGTGGACAGAGAACTGGGAGGGAGGAGGAGTGAAAGCCAGGACACACCAGGTAAGGAGGAGGAGAGGTAGGGAGAAGTTAGAGGTTTCCCCGAGGGCAAACGATTTGCCCAGTCCCTGGCTTGAAGGGAGAGGGAGAGATGTAGGGCTGGGAGGCAGGGAAGTCCTTGCTTATCAGGAAAGAACTGAAGGGGAAGAGGAACCCAGAGCCCCGAGGAAGGCGGGCAGTTCCTGGTTAGAGAAGCCAGTGGCCGCAGGTCTGCACTGGGCGTCCAGGCTAAGCTGCACTGTCGCTTGGCTGTCCAGTAATCCTTTCCCCGTCACCCCAGGTAACCTTCTCCTTCGAGGCCGGCCGGCGCTGTGTCTCTGGAGAGGGCAGCTTTGAGTTTGAAACACGGCAAGGCAACGAGATCTTCTTGGCCTTGGAAGACGCCATCGCTGCCCAAAAGAAGGCAGCCCCCCCTGGGCCCCCACCCCCGCCAGCTGCAGCGCCCACAGTGGCCCCCGTGCTGCCCCGGCCCGAGAGCCCCTATGCCCGGCCCCTTGACTCGCTGCCACCGCCTTCGCCCAGCACGCGGGCACCTGCCGCCGGCCCCGAGGGGGAGTACGCCGTGCCCTTCGACGCTGTGGCCCGAGCCCTGGAGAAGAGCTTCCGCGCCATCCGGGGAGGCCCTCCCCGGCCCCCGGCCGACCCTCTGTACGACAGCATCCAGGAACCCACTGCCCCTCCAACTGACCACATATACGATGAGCCCGAGGGTGTGGCCTCCCTGTCTCTCTATGACAGTCCACAGGAGCCCCGGGGTGAGGGGTGGAGAAGGAAGGCCACCACCAAAGGGAGCCCTGGTGCCCCCCAGCAAGACGTCTCTGTCTCTGGTTGGCCACAGGGAACGGAGTATGACAATGTTGTGCTTAAGAAAGGCCCAAAGTAGCTGGGCGAAGTGGTGCACATCTGTGATCCCAGTATGTGGTGGGCTGAGATAGGAGGATCCCAAGTTTGAGGCCAGCCCCAGCAACTCAGTGAGACCCTGTTTTGAAATAAAAGGGCGGTGGGTGTAGGCCAGTCAATGTCCCCCCCCCCAAAAAAAACCTGAAGTGATGGGTTTGCTGAGATATGGTCATGTGCGTGTGTGTGTGTGTGTGTGTGTGTGTGTGTGTGTGTGTGTGTGCAGGTGGGTGAGGGGTTAGAGGCTGCAGAGGAGGGGAAAGCCAGCCTCCCCTTCCAGCTTCTGCCCGTGAGTCCTCCTGGCCAGGGCGTCTGAGCTTCTCCCTCTGGAGTCCCAGGCTGGGCCTCCTGGTTTGGCCTGGTGCTGGTCCCTCCCAGAGCCTGCGGAGTGAGTCACTAGCCCGCTCAGGAAGAGTGCCCTGGAGGGACCCACCCTCCTCCCACTCCTCTGCACTTCCTCCTTTCTTTCCCGAAGCCCAAAGAGAACCTAGCCCATTTAGGAGAGAGGACAAAGGATATCCACAAATCGCCCTGGCTTGAGCAGGCCTCCTGCCCCTTGCCGTCCCCTTCCTGGGACAGCCCTGGCTGCAGACATGCCAGGGGGATGGCTGCAGCTCTCTGCACCTTTCAGGTTTTTCTGTGGCATTAAAATGTTTCTGAGCTATTTCTGTGTGGCCTTAGTACTGTTGGGGGTGTGCAAATACCACGGAGGAGCACCTTGCTCAGCTGCAAGGTATTCTGAGGCCTAGGCGGGGCCCCAAGCATCCGTCCACTGGGTCAGGGCACCCTGGGAAAGACCTTTCTTGTTTTAGTGTGTTTTCTATTGGTATAATGGAATGCCACCGATTAGGTACTTTATAAAGGTTTATTTAACTCAAGGTTCAGGATGCTAGGAGTCCAAGGACTTGGTGCTGGTATCTGCTCAGCCTCTGGCTAGGACCTTTCTTATTGCATCATAACCTGGGGGAGGAAGACAAACAAGGCTAGACAAAGAGCAAGGCAGCCAGAGGGCTCATTTTTATGATAAACCACTCCCCTGATAAACCCATTCATCCTGAATGGCTTGGTCCAGTCCTGAAGGCTGAGCCTCCTGACCTAGTCACCTTCCAAAGGTCACATGCCACTGTGTGTGTGTGTGTGTGTGTGTGTGTGTGTGTGTGTGTGTGTGTGTGTGTGTATGGGTGGGTGGGTGAGGAGTTAGGGAAAGCCTGCCTCCCCTTCCAGCTTCTGCCCACGAGTCTTCCTGGACACTGCATCTGAGCTTCTCCCTCTAGAGTCCCAAGCTTGGCCTCCTTGTTTGGCCTGAGGCATCTCAAATACATTAACATAGGAATTTTGGGATTAAGTTTTCAGCACAGGAAATCTGAGGGACACATGGAAACCTGGGCAGCATTTAAACATGTCTACCCTTTGCTAGCATAGGGTCAGTGTCTGAAAACTGGTGGGAGATATGTTGGGGTGGGTGGAGAAGCTGGACTTTGAGAACAGAAAGGTTTGGGATTCAATGAGCCTCTTTGGCACGAGGAAGGGGGCTTTTCGGCTGTGTGACCCTGGCTAGTTCCTTCCCTTCCCCAGAACCTGGCTGGTGTGTAACATTGTTGTGGGGGAAGGGTTGATTTCTCAACTCAGGATTGGCTGGGTTCTGACTTACATGACAGAAAAGAAAGTAGGAAATACACATTTGAGGGAGAATGCGGGCCATCTCCAAAAGTGAGAGAGGCCCCATGGCAGTGCAGGGCTCTTTTTCATAGGGGACTTTTGTGGCAGGTGGGCAGGAGGAGGTTTGTGAGGGTGACCTCAGTCTGGTAGTCACAGGATTTAGGGTGTTTCATCACTCCCTAGGTCCTGACCTTCGCTGTCTGGTCCTGACCTTCACAGCTTTATCAGCAGGTTCCCATTTTGTTTAAACTGCTCTAGGTCAGCCAACCATGCCTGAGGAGAGTGCTCTATTTTGGGACACCTGTTGTCTGATCCACAGATACCTCCCTGAGAATAGTCAATAGAAACTTGTGGGTGCCAAAAGCCTTGTCACAGGCTTCCATATTCCAGTATGTGGGAGGCTGAGACAGGAGGGTTGCAGGTTCAAGATCAGCCTCAGCAAGATAGCAACCTAGAGAGACCCTGTTTCAAGACAAAAAATAAAAAAAGGGCTGGGGGTGTAGCTCAGAGATAGAAGGCCCCTAGGTTCAATCCCCAATACCATAAATAAATAAATAAATAAATAAATAAATAAATAAACAAAGTTACATTTTCCTTATTGTCCCTTTATGTCTCCTGTCTACCTACTAATTTCATCTATGTCCTACCTCATCAGCATGAGGGGTTTGAACTGCATGGGAACTGAGATCCCTTCTAGCTCTGTAATTCTCCCTAGGTTCTTGGGACCCCCTAGATTCCTTGGTACCCCATTTCCCCACAGGCTGTGTCCTTGTGGTGTTTCTCTTCATCAAAACCTGCTCTCATGGAAAAGAATGTCGAAAAGGGAGGAATAAGGCTACAGAAAGAAGGAATGGGACCAAAATAGCACTGAAATCCAGCAGGGCAAGTATTTGATCCTGCGGCTACACCGCTGGCATCTGGGGCATATCGTGATGACCTGCAGTCTCCAAGGGGCCTTGGCAGCTCTGCCCTGTGACCTGGCTGATTGCAGTGGGTGGCGTGCTGGGTCTTCCAGCTTGCAGCCTTTCCTTACAGTTTCTGGCATTTCTAAATCTTTTTTTTTTTTTTTCTTGCAACCTTGGCTTCATCCGTACAGCTTCACGTATTTCCCCATTTGGGCCTGCTACTTGTAGGGATTCTGACCCTGCCACATGTTGCCTGGCTTCCCAGCCCTTCCTTTGAACTCTGGGGGGAAGACCTCATGACCCCCCTTTTCCAGCAAGGCGAGCATTATGTGAGCACCCAAATCAACCACCAGCAGGAAAGGTAGTCATGCCCTCTTCAATCACTGCCATTGGGCTTCTCTCAATCCTGGCTGCTGCTACCATGCCCTTCCTTGGTTCTGCACTTGGGCTTGAACTGCCCTAACCACATTCCTTTTTTTGTTCTTACACAAAACATTCGACCTCCCATCAGCCATCTTACTTTCTTTCATGACACCATCTCTCTGTGTCCCAGCTTTACACATGCCATTCTGGCCAAACTAAAGTCTATAATGTCTCTCTGCTTTCCTTTCCGTTCCCAAAATTCAGTGTACAACTGGCTGAATGAAGGTGTTAATATCCATAATACAGTTTGGATATTTTGCTGTTTTGAGATCTCTTCTGCCATTGTCTTTAAATTCAGTTTCAGGACCACAGGCAAAATGCTGATAAGTTCTTTGCCAAAACATAACATATGTGGCCTCTATTCCATTTTCCTATGGAGTCCTCTTTGCCCTCCTAAATCTCCTGAGCATAGTCTCTACGTTCTGCTTTTCTAGCCACATTCTGGCCCTTCCAATTTCCTCTCACAGACCAGTTCCAAAGACTCACAAAACACATGGTTAGACTTAGATTATAGCAATGACTCCACTTCTCTGGTACTAATTTCTATCTTAGTCACTGCTATGATTCAAAGCAAGTGACTGCATAATTTAGAGGAAGGTTTATTTACTTTAAGTTTTTTTTTTTTTTTTTGAGAGTCAGGATTCAACCATGTGAGGCCAGTGAATGTGGATCTCAGGGTAAGATGGTGGGGAAAGCACATAAGCTTTGCCCCTCACACCATGGAGGCAAGAGAGAGAGAAAAAAAAAGAGAGGGAGGGAGGGAGGGAGGGAGGGAGAGAGAGAGAGAGAGAGAGAGAGAGAGAGAGAGAGAGAGAGAGAGAGGTGAAAAAAGCAAGGGGATTCAAAGACAGAAGCACAATCCCTAAGGCTGTACCGCAGGGCCCCACCTTCTTCCAGCCACACTCCACCTGCCTAGGTGACCATGCAGATAAATCCATTACAGTGGATTACTCTATTGTTGAGACTACAACCCTCATGACTTAATCATATCAACCCTGAACTCTCCAGGGCACATTCTATATCTGACTGTGACAGCATCCCACACCACTCCTCTTCATTCCCTATACACATTCGTGGCATTTTTGTTTTGTTTTGGGTACTGGGGGTTGAACCTGGGGCATTCTACCTCTGATCTATACCCCCAGCCCTAATTTATTTTGAAACAGGGTCTAATTTCCTGAGGGTCTTGCTAAGTTGTTGAGGCTGGCCCCCAACCTTTGACCCTCCTGTCTCAGTCTCCCAAGTACTGGGATTACAGGCATGCACCACCATGTCCAGCTTGTATGAGTGGCGTTTTGGAATTATGATAGTTTTGACTTACCAGATGCAACCCCATGGTACGTGGAGGAACATCTGCAGGTGGGAAGGCAGATTCTAATCACACTAAGGGGAACTCATACTTAAATAGAGAGGAAGAAAGCATGACCAGGCTTTGAACAGGGAGTCCCATAGAAGCACAACTTTAGGGCAATACCCACAACAGCTCTATGAAAGATAGACTTAGGGTGGGAAGGGGTAGGTGACAGACTGACCTGAGAGAGGGAACTCAGAAAAGTCTGTGATTCACAAGGTGTTACAGAAACCAGGGGTGGCACATATCTGTAATCCCAGTACTTGGGAGGCTGAGACAGAAGGATCACAGGTTCAAAGGCAGCCTCAGCAACTTAGTGAAGCTCTTAGAAACGTAGTGAGACCTTGCTTCAAAATAGAAATAAAAGGGGGTTGGGAGTGTAGCTCAGAAGTAGAATTCCCCTGAGTTCAATCCTTAGTACCATGAAAAAAACAAAAGCAAAAAAAAAAAAAAAAAAAAAAAAAAAAAAAAAAAAAAAAAAAAAAAAAAAAAAAAAAAAAAAAAAAAAAAAAAAAAAAAAAAAAAAAAAAAACCAAACCAAACAAACAAACAAAAAAACAAAGGTGTTACAGAGCTAGGTATGGTGGTGCACACCTGCAATTCCAGCCACTTGGTAAACTGAGGCAGGAGGGTTGCAAGTTTGAGGTCAGCCTAGGCAACTTTGAGAAACCCTGTCTCCAAATAAACAGGGCTGGGGATTTAGCTCAGGAGTCGAGTGACTCAGGGTTCAATCCCTAGTTTTTCCCAAACCCAAAACAAACATACCAGCAAACAAAGGTGCTACAGAGATGGCTCCTGCAGAGTGGGAAGCCTTAGTGGACGTGGACCACAGTGAAGGTGTCTAGAGAGGTGGGTTTTGAGAACGAAGCAAAAGCTGCTCCTGACTTGGTGAGGTTAAGACAGCTGTGACACATCTAGCTACAACAAGCCTGGAGCTAGGCCTGGGCTCTGGAGGGAAGAGAGCGACAGACACGCAGACCGACATTGCCCCTCAGTGCGCTGCTACCTGAGTTTTTTCCCCATCGCAGCTTTGCCCGCACTGAAGGAATCTGAGCGACGGCCGAGCGGGCAAGAGAGAAAGGACGAGGGCCTTCCTGCCTCTTTTGTCTCAGCCCAAGTTCAGCATCCAATCCCAAGCAAGGATCCAAGGAGGCCTCCACGGAGGAGGATCTCTCCCCACTTCAGGCAGGGGTGGGAGTAGGGGGATCTCAGGCAAAGGACACCACATTCTTAATTTTCCTCAGGTGGCACCTGAGGTGGCCATTCCGGCGCTGCCCAGCAGGGGGCAGTGTTAGCCTGCGGAAAAGGCCACCGGGGGCTTAGCTGTGCCAGGTTTTCTGGGGGCTGGAGCTCAGGAAGGGCATTGCTACCTGGGGGGCTTGGGAGCCGCGTGAGGAGTCTGCCCATGGGAGCTCGCCCCTTCAGACCCTCAGAATCGCCCTTCGGGAGTGTGGCCCTGCCTTCAAGAGGCGAGGGGCGCTGACCTGAGCGCTGCCCCTGCTCTCACCCTCGGGATGCGGGGGGCTCCTGGGTTCTTCCACTCTGAGGCTGGCTCGGCCTCAAAAGCGGAAGTGGCGCCCCCGGGGAGAGGTGGGGCGAGGCTGGCGGGCCAGGGGAAGTGGGTCGTTTGGGGAAGTTGGGAGGGAATGAAAGTCTTTGAGCTGGTTGTTGAGCTGGGGCCCCTCTCGGAAGAGAGATGCAGTGGGTGGGCCACCCAGCAGAGGACTGCTGCACCACCGCAGCTGCCTCAACAGCACCACTGTCACGCGCCACGTCCGACTGAGCATCTGCGGTGGTCACCCCCACGGGGAGCTCC
Source organism: Graphiurus murinus (assembly GCA_004027655.1). Classification (NCBI taxonomy): domain Eukaryota; kingdom Metazoa; phylum Chordata; class Mammalia; order Rodentia; family Gliridae; genus Graphiurus; species Graphiurus murinus. Next base: position 14,484 of record PVLC010019294.1, on the reverse strand, counting down.
ACAGCCCCTGCCCCACCTCGGGGAGCCCACACTGCACATTGTACTCAGGAGGTGCTTACTAAATGCATCGCTGAGAGGGTCACCCGGAGAGACCACCCTCCTCAGACAGACACAGGGAGAGAGGACTCTTGGAAGAGCCAGCCAAGCTGTCAGGGGCACATTCATGGGAAGGAAATAGACCGGCCTTCTTGTTTTGGGTACTCGGAGTTGAACCCAGGGGCATTCTACCTCTGAGCTATACCCCCAGACGTTTTTACTTTTTATTTTGAAACAAGGTCTCATTAATTTCCTGAGGGTCTCAGTGACTAAGTGTCTGGGGCTGACTTCCAACATGTGAACCTCCTGTCTCAGCCTCCCAAGTGCTGCGATTACAGGCTTATTCCAGCATGCCCAGCCAGACCAGCCTCGAAGGCACCAGCAAAGCAAGATCAGGTGACAGTTCCACCTGGTAAGGGTCATCTGGCTCCAGGATCTGCCGCTTTGCTACCATGAGAAGCTTAGCTGTAGCCAGGACACCTATAAATGGGTTTACTTGCTAACTAGGCTCATGTGTTGCTTAACAATGGGGACATATTCTGAGAAACTTGTCACTAGGTTCTTACATCGTGGGAACGTCATGCCTAGATGGTATGGCTTACTATATACAATGTGTATGTGCATATGTATATGTGAGGTGTGTGTGTGTGTGTGTGTGTGTGTGTGTGTGTGTGTGTGTGTGTGTTTCGCCTATTCCTCCTAGGCTGCAGTATTTAGCATGTTTTTGTAGGTGACTGAATACTGAAGGTGATTGTAACACAATGGTATTTGTATATTTAATGTATCTAAACATAGAAAAGGAACAGTAAACAGGTGATAGAAAATTTTCAGCTCTGCTTTATCTTCTGGGATTCGTATATGGCCTGTCACTGAAGGAGAGGTTGTGGGGGCATGACAGTATTATGCAGAGGTGCCACCAGGGCAGCTAAGGATGGCATCGTGACAGATGCCCAGCACAGAGATACGCACATAGACCGCCGATGTGCACAAACAAGCAAACTTTATCATTCTTCCTATTTCCTTTCTTCTCTGCCTCTCTTGCTTCTGCGTGTGTTTTCCTTTACCAGAGTGTGCTAGCTGTGTGCCTGTGTGTGTGTGTTGACCTGTGGTCTGTATGAACCTGCTCACATGCTCCTATGGGGGTGGCCAGCTCCCCCACCCCTCACGAGCTCGCACGTGGAGCTTCAGCCTATGCGAAGGCCCAGCTTGCCTGCGCCTCTGCTCGCTCGGGCTCCTCCCTGTGACTCCACTGGAGCTGCTGCTGCCACCACCTTTCAGCCCTGATGCTAACCAGCCTCCTGCCTCCTGCCTCTTGGGCGCTGATTCAATTAGCCAAGGTGCCCACCTCCTGCAAGGGCCATTTATAAAATCAACTGGGGCAGCTGGAGACCTCAGGCAGAGCAGGACTGGGAAGCGGGGGGGGGGGGGGGGGGGGGGGGGGGGGGGGGGGGGGGGGGGGGCGTTGGTGAATTGGGAGGAGGAGGTGGAGGAATGAGGGGGAGCTGGCAGGGGGTGTCTGATCCGATTAGGCGACAGGCTGGCTTCCCCCTGGCAGGCGGCTGTACATCACTGCCGGGCTGCGATCCTCTGCTGGCCAGCACAGAACAGAGCCCAATCAATCTCCAGACTCCAGTCAGATTGCTCTCCTCCTGGCCACCTCCCGCCCCTGGAACCCTCTTCCTGACCCCAGCTCCTGTATCCCTGGACCAGGGGTGGCTGTCGGGGGTCGGCGGGAGAGTGAATGGGCGAGCAGGGGGATCCTGATAGATTTGTGGGAGCTAGAGTTCCAGAGCTGGGCGGAATGATTCTGAGACGTGTACCCGGGGCGGGGTCCACCTTGTGCCTCTGGGAGTCTGATCAGAGAGGGGCGGCTGGGCTGGAGTCAGAGGCATGCCCAAGAGAAGGCTGCAGTGTTTGGATACGAGTGCTCTTGAATCTGTACAGCATTTCCTTTTTGCAAACTGCTTCCGGCAGCTTAGTGTCGTGGGCTGGGTGCCCAGACTGCAGCCTGACTCTCTGGGTTCAAGTTCTGATTCTGTTACTTGCCAGCTATGTGTGGGCACCTGCATTTGTTTCTGCATGTGGAAAGTTGAGATGATAATCATATGTTTCTTGGAGCCTTAAGGTGAGGAGGAAGGGAGCGAATGACAGCAAAACTCCTAGAACGGCGTCGGGCACATGCAGAACTCTGTTATGATCCACCATCTCGCTTGGCCTCCCACCAGCTCCTGACATGGCGGGGCAGGTCATCCTGGAGTTATCGCCAGGCTGTGGGGGTGTGGAGGGCGCAGTCTGGCCTTATCTTTGCAGGGAGGACTTGGGCTTTGTGGAAGTGGGAGGGCTTGGTTGAGAAGAGGTGAGATTCTGATGGGAAGTTCAAGAAGAGGTGAAGAGCGTCTCATCGGTGGCTTTGCTCCTAGCTGGGTCTCTTCTGTCTGCAGTGAGAGAGCTGGGTAAGGAAGCTGCTTCTCAGGCTAGGCGACCCCTGGCTTGATGCAAGCTGCAGGGCAGGCAGCCACAGAGCACAGTCTGCCTTTCGTATGGCTGCTGAGTGCACTCATGGCCTGGCAGGAGGCCCCCTGGGGGGCAGGAGCACCCCGAGGTCCAGCTGGTGTGCTCCATACAGACCCCCGGCCACTGCCCTGCAGGCAGCAAGAGGAGCTCTGGGAATATTCAGAGTTTTGAGAGGAGGAGGCTGGGGAGGAGGTAGGCGGAGAGGAGCCCAGGGAGCATTTGAAGGAGGTTTGCCACCTCTCCCAACAGACTAAAGCTGTCTACAGGGCAGGATTCCTTCTTTACCTTTATGTCACTCAAAACGTAATGTCTGGCACAAGTAACTATTTCTTGGTTGAAAGAATAAACAAATCCCACTTGTTTGGGGGTGTCGGGGGGACACAGGTGCTTTTCACTGTGCAGTGATTTGTGGTGCCTGGAGGATGGCCCATCCAGAAACTTCTCACTGATGCCAAGAACACCACCATTTGTGTTGGAGCTCACCCTTGTCTTTCCTAGCAGGAATCCTTCCTTCCTTCCTTCCTTCCTTCCTTCCTTCCTTCCTTCCTTCCTTCCTTCCTTCCTTCCTTCCTTCTTTCGGTGTTGGGGATTGAACCAGAGCCAACATGGACTCTACCTCTGAGCTAGTATACTCCCCCAGTCCGTGGCCTCTTTTAAAATTCAAGTGAAGCCTGGTGTGGTGGCGCACACCTGTAGTCCTAGTACTTGGGAGGCTAAGACAGGAGGATCACAGGTTCGAAGTCAGCCTCAGCAACTTAGTGAAGCCCTTTGCAACTTAGTGAGACCCTGTTTCAATATAAAAAATAAAATAGGGCTGAGAGTCAGAGTCAGAATGACCCTGGGCATCAATCCCCAGTACCATTCACACACACACACACACACACACACTCCGAGTAAATGAGACTTCAGGAGAGGCCGAAGGTGAGATTGGCCCTGACCAGCCCCTGGAGTCAGGCGGCTGTTTGGTGCTGAGGCTCTGACACATCTTAATATTGGGCAGCCATCCAGGCATGGTGGTGCATGCTTGCAATCCTAGTACTTAGAAGGCTGTGACAGGAGGATCGCAGGTTCGAGGCCAGTCTCAGCAACTTAGTGAGACCCCGTTTCAAAATAAAAAATAAAAGCCGGGCGTGGTGGCACACGCTTGTAATCCCAGCATTCGGGAGGCTGAGACCAGAGGATCCAGGTTCGAGGCCAGCCTCAGCTACGTAGTGAGGCACTCCACAACTTAGTGAGACCCGGTTTCAAAATAAAGAATAAAAAATAGGGCTGGGGGTATAGCTCGGAGGTAGAATGCCCCTGAGTTCAATCCCCAGTACCACAAAAAAAAAAAAAGGGTTGGGCATATGTATATATATAGATACACACACATACACATACATATACATATGCATACACACATACATATATACATATACACACACATACACACATACATATATGTGCCTCCAAGATATATATACATACATATATTTTAATACATATGTATGTATATGTATGTGTATATCTATGTCTATATCTATATCTGTCTATATATGTATCTATCTATATATATCTTGGAGGTAGAATACCCCTGGGCTCAATCCCCAGCACCAAAATGCAAAAAGAAACAAAACCAAAAAACCCCAACCCAAACAAATAAACAAACAAAAAACTGGGAAGCCAGGCCTGCTGATGGCGGTGGCACTGATGAGGCTCTGGGCACAGGGAAATTCCCTCCACTGACGCCCACCTTTCTCCCTGCCCCCTCTCCCCCTCACCCCACTCCTGCCTGGCCAGGGCTCTCTGGGGGCCCCAGGGCTGAGAAACCTCTTCCCACTGAGGTTTCAAGGAGCAGGATGTCTCAGCCTGAAAGGGCCTTAGCAACTCTCCAGCCCAAGTCCTTATTTTCCATTAAGGAAACTGAGACCCAGTTAATATTTAAATCCCTCTCAGATGTATTTACATTTTACTAGAATTTGTTTACAGCTGCACTTAGTATTAAAGACAATGTTGAGGCTTCTGACGTCCACAAGGAGATCATTTTTTAAGTACTTTTATTGGTGCATTGTAATTATATATCCTAGTGAGATTCAAACTGATACAAACATACATGCACGCGCACACACACACACACACACACACACACACACACACACACACACACTGGACTCGGTGTCTTTCCCTCTGCTTCTCACCCTGGAAGATAATTTCTGAACTAGGTGACAGTGGAGGGCAGGAGGGAAGGGAGACTCCTGCATACCCATCTCTACCTCCTGGCAAGGGCCAGTCACTGAGCGAGGACCTCTTCCCCTCCCGGTGCCGCCGCTGCAAGTCTCTGAGCAAATGCCCAGGGGTGCACACCAGAGGCCTGGGTTAATTAAGGGCAGCCAAGACTGAGGCTGTTCATTTCCTGCCGGTCACCTCCCTGATCCGCACTGGAAGTCAAGCTATATGGACCTATTCCCTTCCTGTTTTCCTCTGATAAATTTCCCCGTGTTATCCATGACCCTGGCCCTGGAGGAACAGCTTTGTCCAGCAGGTGACCTCGGAGCAGGACACGGCGGCCAGCTCTGGCTCTGATTCTCTAGGTCCCTGACAAGGCATCAGGCGTGCCGGCTGGGGCTGACGGAGAGGGGCAGGGAGGCGAGCTGGGGTGGGCCTGGTTGAGAGGGGAGATGTGCACCCCTGAGGGACGGACCTGGCATAGTGACTGGCAGAGGGCCCGAGGCCCCAGAGACCTGGGGTCATCTAGGGGGAAGACCTTCTCTCACCCATCCGGGAGAAGAGCCTGAGTAAGAGGAAGCCGCCTGGTGTTTGGGCGAGGAGGAGGCTGCTGGCAGGGAGGGGCGAGGCAGCTATTGGGGCCAGCTTCCTGTGCCACCAAGCTGCTGTGGAGGGAGGATTGTCTGAGCTGAGAAGCCACGAGGAAAATCTCTGATGGTCTCAAGAACCCTAGGCTGAGAGGGCGTGGGAACCTGGCTGGCTCAGGGTCAGAGGGTGCTGGAGAAGAAGCCAAGGGCCAGCTAGGGTGGACTCTGGTGGGCCCAGCTGGGCACAGAGAACTCGGCAGGTTTGCACGCGTTGGAGGCCTGGCAGGGTGGAGATGAGCCGGGAGCAGGGCCTGGCGTTCAGAGCCAGACCTCTGGGACCTAGGACGCTCAGGGCTGCGTGGGTCCAACGAGCAGCCACGCCCAGCCAGGCCACCTGACCCCACAGCACTCAGGACTAGGATTTCAGCGTTGGCCAGACCCTCTGGACAGCCAGCCTAACTTCTGATTTGCCTGGCCTCTTTGATTGTGTTCAGGGGGAAGGCTGGTGAGTCCAACAGTGGTAGTGTAGAGGGTGCCGTGCTCGGGTCCTTGCTTGTTCATGAAGCTTGTGCCCCAACCTCTGAGCGTCTGTGAGGAGTGACAACATGGGACACTGCCTAGGGCGTAAAAGTGGGAGCGCTAAGCCCTGTTCTGGCACTAGGGGCCAGCAGTTACCATGCACGTCTCTTCCTCTCTCAGGACCTTATTTTGACATCTGCAAAAGGACAGAGCAGGATGAGAGATCCTTCAAAGTCCCCAGTGACTCCACAGTCCTCTGTCTCGGTGAATGGCCAGGACGGCAAAGCAGCGGCAAAGACATCGCCAAGAGAAATGCGAGAAATATGGGTTTCAAGTTTTAACTTAAGCCTGTAGTGGGGCCTGCTGCTGGTATTCGGACATGCCCAGGGAATTGTACGTAGGATGAGTCTGATAGCCCAAGCAGAGCACACTCCTACAGGGAGGAGAGGGCACTGCAGGATCTCTGAGCAAGGTGGCACAATAAGTAACTCCAGGGGCAACATTGCCCATGAGGGCTCAGGAAAGCATGACAAGCTTGATCAAGGAACAAAGGGCAAGTTGCCAGGGAGATGGGGTGCTTTGAGGCTAGTGTAGCGTCTACAGGGCCACCATGTACAGCTCGCTGTATGGGCTGTGTACTCAGCAGCCCAGGGGGCACCATTAGACCACAGTGGAGCCCTGCATGGGTATCTATTCCTAGTACTTCTCTCTCAGCACCCCTCTTTCACTTAGAGCTTTTAAGGCCTTTTGGTGCTTGCTGCACATTTGAACATTTCTCTAGTTGAGATGGAGACAGATAAAGGACGTTTTCCTTGCTTTGCTACGGGATGCCAAGCACTGTCTGGGAGTGGGAGTTGGTGGTGCCCGGTGCACACAGAAGTGCAAAAGTGGTGGTCTTGGAGGAGATGGTACCAGTGGCAGAAGACAGAGATAGCCCCTGGGGACAGCCACGAACACCTGGAGGCACTTTTCAAGGACTAGCTTCCTTCATTTGCAGATGCCTGCAATTGGCTATGCAATTTGGCCTCACTGGGAAGTGAGTCTCAGAGCTGCCTCTTCCCCCTGCTGTGGCCCAGGCCTCCTTCCCTCAGCCATCAGGAGCTAGTGGTCTGAGTGCCAGTCCTCCCTGCCCTGGACCTTGCCCTGCACTTCTCTTCCTCCTCTCAGCCTTAGGCCTGCTCCGCTTCCCTTTGCAAAGGGAGCTGCCATAGGTCCAGAGCTGTTTCCGCCAGAGAGAGGGAGACAGCAGCTCTTGTCACAGGCAGCTGCAGCGGCTGCTCTGTCCTGCATGTCCCATCCTCTGAAAGGCTCAGAGCCTCCGTGCTGTGGCCACGGCTGCTCCGAAGGACATGGGGGTTCCTAGGGTGCGTGCAGAGCATCCCATGTTCTCCTCGTTCCTCTCCAGACACTGGGTGCTGTTTGTATCCCATAGACAGGAAACAAGTCCAGAGAGACTAGGTGACTTACCCCAAGGCCACTCAGTTGCATAAGTGGCTGCACTGGTGCTGGGCCAAGCCCCTCCCAGTGCACCAGGCAGCCTGCCGGCCAGCGCAGCTTGTTAGTGGCCCTGTGGGAGACCCGTTCCTTTCTGCCTTGAGGATTGCCAGGGCCGGCATCGCAGAGTGGAAAGGGAACTGGCCCCAGGGACTCTGCCCCTTACAGCTGTGCCACCTTGAACAAGTTCCTTCACTTCTCTGAGCCTCATTTTCTCATTTGCCAGCGAGGGTTAGCAACATCCGTTGACCCCATGGGGTCATGGCGCAGCTTAAGTGAGTGGAACTTGTGTACCTCTTTTCAGCGGCAAGTCATTTGTCATCTTCCAAAGTGCCCCATGGAAAGCAAGTGCCAACGTTTTCTCTCGTCTCATATCTAAGGGTCTTCTGAGCTTCCTTCTGCAAGGTACTAGAGTGAGGGCAATGGGCACAGGACACAGGATGGACCCACGGAGGGGATGGGGCACAGAGAACCCCCAGGTGTATCTGCTATGGCTCTGCCAGCTCCCTTGGAGAGCTCTCTGGAGGCAGCGCCAGCAGCCAGACCAGGGTGAAGGTCCAAGGGCAGAGGGGTGTGTTGGTGCCTGTGGTGCCAGACATGCTGCCGGGAGCTGGGCCCTGGCTCTCTTAAGAGGCTGTCCTTTCCTGCTGATCCAGGCAGGTGGACAGATGATGGATGGCCTGAGGAGGAGGAGATTGGAGCCGGAAGAAGGATGGGCTGAAGAAGTGACCAGTTGGCAAAATCTGCAGCAGATCAATGGAGACCATCTGGACGGAGGGACTGCACTTAGGGAATATCGAGCGCCCAGCTCCCTGGGGCTGGCACACGCCGCCCTGCCCCCGGAAAAGAGAGCGGGGCCGGAGGGACCCTCTCCCCGTTTCTAGGGCAGCCCAGAGCCCTCCCTCAGACCTCACTCCAGGTGGGGCTCTGCCCTGGACCTGGTGGGATGGGTTGGTATAATCGGAGTGAGTGGACTGGTGGTGCTAGAAGCCCTGCTAAGACCGGCAGGCAGGGCCGAGAGGGCGGACCCCCATTGCAGCGTGTGGGGGTGATCACATTCTGAACAGCCCCAGGCTTGTCACTGCTAGCATCCGTGGGCATCCTTAGGTCGCCACTGGAGGTAGGGCTGCACCCTGCTACCTCACCAGCTCCTCTTCCAGGTCTGGACCTGGGACTCCCTCCCTTTTAGAATAGGGGATAGGGTCAGCTCAGCTGGCCGGGGTCCCCTGAGGGAAAAGCTCAGGCACTAGCCCCCTGAAGACCTTCCCAGGTGCAGGGACACTCTGAAGGCTCCCTGTTTTCAGGAATCCTCCTGGCTGGCTGCCCTGAAGCAGCCTGTGCCTGGCCAGATCAGAGCTGGTGAGGGTTCTGGGGTCGGAGGGAGTGACCCAGGGCGGGGATGTTGCTCCCGGGACTCACTGGCCACCTTCTGCTTCACCTGGCATCATTCTAGCCCTCTCTGTGGGGTCTGATGCCAAGTGCCAGTGTGTTGGCTTTTTCTAGTACCCAAGGGCCTGGGCCTAGCAACCCCTGAGTGAACGGCCAGGGGCTCTGGCGGCCAAGGACCGCGCCATCCCTGACCCGGTTGGGAAAACTAATCTAGAGAACCAGGTTTCCTGCTGCTCCGACTCCAAGCCTGGCCAAGCACTGGAGCCTTGGGACAAAGGTCACATGAATTCTTATGTGGAGAAGGTAGGCTGGGGGAGGGGAGTGGACAGGGGATGCCAGCAGGCAGGGCTGATATTGTCTTCCTCAGGAGTCAGGGAGAGCTGACCTGGGCTTCTGAGAGGGCAAGGCTCCAAGCTGTGTGGTCTGGGGGCCTGACTCTTCTGTGCTGATCTGCTTGGAGGCACTCTGAGTGGGGAAACGGGGAGGCCCCCAAATACCTTCCCCACATAATTTGCCCATGATGGCTTCCCTCCTTGGTCTCATGAAAGATTTTATCATTTTTTTTAAAGCTTCCCTTATAAAATGCAAATACCTCTATAAAGTGGTCATGCCTTGAGTTCATTATCAGCCAACACCTCGATTATGATCATTTTAGCAGGAAGTGGGTGACAGCCACAAATTTTATCTGGATAGAGGTAATGGTGTGTGTGTGTGTGTGTGTGTGTGTGTGTGTGAGAGAGAGAGAGAGAGAGAGAGAGAGAGAGAGAGAGAGAAAATGAGAGGGAGATTGGGTTGAAGGTGGGAGATGTATTTTTTCATTCATTCAACAAATATTGATCAAACACTAATGAAATGCCAAACAGTGCTCTTGGTCCTCCAGATAGCGAGCAAAAGTACAGAAACCTTTGCCCTTGTGCAGTTTACTTTCTTTCGGGGGAGGAGGACAATGACCAAAATATAAATAAAAATGATGGTGTGTCAGACAGCAGTAAGTGCCATAGAAAATACTGAAGTGGGGAGAAGGCTCAGGCTATGACTGGAGGAGGAGTCCACCTCCCCGTGGTGTGGCTGTGGGCACAGGACCAGCCTCTTGTCTGCAAGATCCAGGAGAGCGTGAGGCCGGGAGGTCTCTGGGTGCAGCTCAAGGAGGTCTTCGCTTGCTTTCTCTCTGGGATGTCAGTGCCCTGGGACCCGTCTCTGCCCATGCATCTCCTTCCTCCACCCGTGCTTCAAGAACCAGAGAGCTCTCAGGCCCCAGCAGAGGCGACCCAGCCCCCCTGGCAGAACCCTAGGCTGACAGAAGGAGGGAGCAGGTGGAGCTGGCAAGCCCCGGCCCAGCCCAGATTTGTGGGGAACATGGTGCTGGCTCACCATGCGCGACTCGCTTCCCAGCCTCGATCTAGGGGATTTCTCTCTCTTTTTTTTTCACATCAATATTTAGGGGGAGCGGTGCAGCTTTGGGGAGTGGCCGTGGTCACTCTGGAGCAGAAGGTTAAAGTTGGGATGGTATTGGGTGGGGGAAGGGTGAGCAAGGCGGGGAAGGCCTTGGCTAGGAGGCTGAGGGCTTACTTCCCGAGGGGCCTGGACGCTCATCCCCACTCCACTCTGGCCAGGGAAGGGGCTAGAGAAGGAATGAGCACAAGGAGTGTGGTGGGGAATCTGCAGGTCCTGGAGGTGGACCTTGTTAGCACTGAGGGGCCTATGGATGTAGCGCTGGGGTGCAGGAATCCAGAGGAAGGGGCTCGACTCTACCTGGGCACCAGAGAAGGCTTTCAGGGTGGTGATGCAGCAGCTCCCCGCCCCCCCCCCCCCGCAACTAGGGGAGGAAAAAAGGGTGCCCAGGCCCCTTTTTCTAGAGTTTGGTCACTCTAGAAGGTACACTGACTGTGGGGAATAAAGAAAGGAAGGGCTTAGAGGCTCAGGAAGGGAAGGCCTTGGCCGGGCGGGGTGGTCCACACTTGTAATCCCAGTACTTGGAAGACTGAGACAGGAGATCGTAGGTTCAAAGCCAGCCTCAGCATCTTTGCAAGGTGCTCAGCAATTTAGTGAGACCTTGTTTCTAAATAAAAAGTAAAATAGGGCTGGGGATGTAGCTTGGAGGTAGGATGCCCCTCTTCTAACACTTTCTACATGTTAACTAATTAACTCTCACAAAACCTCCTTGAGGGAGGTCCCGTGGTTATCACTTCTCCATTTTTTAGACAAGTAACCTGAGGCCCAGCAGGTAACTCATTCCAGGTTATGTAGCTAGTACGGGGGAGCGGGGGTTGGAAGCCTGTAGTTTGCTCTAGGGTACTAGTCATCTCTCTGGAGGTGACAGGGAGGGCCTGGGTCATTTGATGTCCTGGCTGGCTAAGGGAGGGTGTAGCCAGAGGCATCTAGACTGGCATGGGTGAGCTCTTATTTCCCCAACCCTCACCCTCCCTGAAAGTCTTGCCAATTCTCCAGTGACCTCTCAGCTTATGACCTTTTGCAGACCCTCAGGCAGAGATGAATACAGGTGAACAGCAAGTTCTGGACATGGGGAACGGGGATGCTCTCATTTGCAGCCTTTGCTGATGGTCAGAGTGTGAATATTCCCACCATGGCCTGTTTCCAGCTAGCAACTGGATGTCAACCCATTTGCAAAACTGAACACTCTCATAATGGGCTCTCCGTTCCTGTGGATCCAGCGTACCACTGCAACAGCTCCCCGTTCCTTCCAGCTCTGCCTGAAGCCCCCCTTCTCCCTTCCCCTGCCTCCTCATGCACCTCTGATTAGACTAGGTTCACATAAATGGGTATGATTTGAAATTTCTCATCTTGGGAAGTTTATTTCCTCCGCTCAAAAAGAAATAATAATAAAAGATTCATGGAGTGCTTCCCACTATAATCATTTCCTAGAAGGGACCTGGGTGATTTAGTTCAAATCTTGGTTTTACAGATATGGAGCGTCTACCCCGAGAGTCAAGGGACTTGCCCGGAGGCACGCAGCCAGTAACTCCCTGAGCTGCAGCCAGCGGCCAGGGTTCTGGACTTCTGGTCCCTGGCTCGCTCCCCCCCCCCCATCTCAGCACCCTTCCAGGTTCCTGGGAGTGAGTCAAAGGCAGATAAGAATTGCACTACCCCATTGGGAAGAGAAGACGAAAACATACAGCAATCAGAAAACAATACAAGATGGCGTTGTTAGCTCTTCCACACCTGCAGACAGCTTCGAGCCAGCATCCTAAATGTTCCACGTCTTAGCTTTATCATTTTAAGATGTAGATATTATGACGACTTGCCTCACGCATCTCACGAGGGGATTGTGAAGACCAAAGGAGATAAATGGGTAGCAAAGTATGGCTACGATCAGGAAATACAAATGCCTCTTAAATATATACAAGGATGCTTGACCTCATTCAGAATAAGAGAAATGTAAATTAAAATTACACTGTGATAAACAACTTTTTTTTTTTCACCTATCAGATTGGCCCTAGTCCAGAAAGTTGATAACATGCTGTAATAGTAGTGTTGTAAAGAAATAGGCACTCTCGTCTTTTCTCGTAGGAAACTGATTGTGTATAACCTCTGTGGAGGGTAATTTGGCAGTATCTATCAACATCTTAAATACATATATCTTCTGACCTAGCAATTCCACTTCAGGGAATTTATCCTATAAATATATTTGCATAAATGCCAAGGATCTGTTTATAGTTATTTGTTGTGTGGTGTTTGCAAGGGGAAAATATTAGAAATGATTTAAATGCTCATCAGTAGGGGTTTCTTTGGGCTGAGGTTGTGGCTCAGGGTGGAGTGTTTGCTTAGAATGCGTGAGGCCCTGTGGTCCATCCCCAGCAGAGCAGAAATAAATGAAGGGAAGGATCTCTGTAAGAGGCGTTGGGTTACTGACATGATGGAGAATGATGCAGCTTTAAAAAAGGAAGAGAAAAAAAGCTTTGGAATCACATATAAGAGGCCATCAAGTAAAGAAAAGCAAGGTACAGAATGAACAATACAGCATATATAGTAGACTACATTTTGTGTTTAAAAATGTGGAAATAGGAGTATTTGCCTGTGCATACAGAAAGAAATACTAGAAGGATCTTTTTTTTTTTTTTTTTTTTTTTTTTTTTTTTTTTTTTTTTTTTTTTTTTTTTGCGGTACTGGGGATTGAACTCAGGGGCATTCTACCTCTGAGCTATACCCTCAGCCCTATTTTTTATTCTTTATTTTGAAACCGAGTCTCACTAAGTTGCGGAGTGCCTCACTAGGTAGCTGAGGCTGGCCGAGAACCCAGATCCTCCGGTCTCAGCCTCCCGAATGCTGGGATTACAAGCGTGCACCACCACGCCCGGCTAGAAGGATCTTTGAGGAAATACTAACAGTGGTTATCTGTAGGGAGCAAGGTTGGAGTCTGGAAAGGTAGGAGACAGGGATTTGAGGGGAAACAGTAAAATTGTTCTCTGTCTGCCTTTTAATGCAGATTTAACAATTTTTGAACTATGTGAATGTATTAGCTATTCAAAAACATAAATTGAAAATGGTTTTGTAAACTGCAAAGCACTATACAGATGCTAGCTACCTGGGCTATTACTAACATAGAAATGGACTACACTGCTTGGCTAGGACCAGAGGCTGCAGGAGGCCCAAAACAGGAAGCCTGGGGGTTCTAGAGGGGACAGGAGCAGTCGCAGTGGCCGGTCTTGAAGGAAAAGCATTCCGGGGTGTTTAATTAGACAAGGTTGGTTGGGGGTGTAGCTCAGTGGTAGAGTACATGCCTCGCATGCACGGGGCCCTGGGTTCAAACCCCAGCCTCCCACCCCCACCAGTCAGAGTACCACGGTGGGCCAGGCGTTGGTGGTGACAACTGCAGTGGTTGTCTGTCTGTCATGGCTGAGCTGTTGTGTGCAAGACATGAGTTTGTTTGGGCAACGGTGCTGGGACTCTGCAGTTTGGAGCTGGTTCCAAAGCTCTGGCAGAGAGAGCTGTGTTGGAGCTTACCACCCTTGTGTCTCACAAGTTGTGGGGCGTGGATGTGGAGGCTTTAAGGTGGGTGCCGTGATGATATCTGATCTCTGTTTTACAGATGCTGAAACGGAGGCACAGAAAGGTCCAGACTTTGATCCAAGCTGGGCTGTGATTCCAGGCAGCCTGGCTCTGGAGGGAGTCTCCTCAAGCCAGGTGCCGCGCCATGCTTCTTCATGTCCTCCCCATGTGCTGTCCCTCTAGCTCCTTCTCCCTTCCCCCAGGGTGCCTGGATGGGGGTGCCCTCTCTGGACCCCACTTGACTTGCTGCCTGGTGGGAAGTAAGCACCCCAGTCATGAGTGCCGTTGTCTTTGCAGGCCGTGTGACTGCTCGGCCCGTGGGCTTGCTGCCTGTGGGGCCCACACCCGCTGCTTTTCTTCTCCTCCCTGAGGGGCGTCAGAGCACCTCCCCCACCCCTTGCATCTTGATATCCCAGAAACAAATCCAAGCAGACAGAGGCCTCTCTTCAATTAGAGTGAGCAGGGCCTGGCTATCGGTGGAGGCATCTGCGGGGGGCGGGGCTGCCAGCAAAGTGGGAGCATCATGTCTCCAATTAAAGTTCTGAGGATTCATCTTCGAACTCAGCCCCCCTCAGAAATTGACATTTATTAGGTTGTCAAAGCTGATTTTTCTTCCTTGGCCCTTTCCTGCCCCCAACTGAGTGTGTGTGTGTGTGTGTGTGTGTGTGTGTGTGTGTGTGTGTGTGTATGTGTACAGATATACATGCAAATACACATCTGTATTTTTCTTTTT
>PVLC010019293.1:0-30871 GCA_004027655.1 Graphiurus murinus | reverse complement strand
TTAACCAGTTTTGCCAACACCATTTGTTAAAGAGGCTATCTTTTCTCCAGTGTATACTTTTGGCTCCTTTGTCAAAAATCAGTTGACTGTAAGTCTGTGGGTCTGTTTCTGAGTCTTCTATTCTGCTCCATTGGTCTATGTGTCTGTTTTTGTGCCAATACCATGCTGTTTTTATTACTGTGGCTTTGTAGTAGAGTTTAAAGTCAGGTATTGTGATGCCTCCTGCATGATTTTTATTGCTAAGAAATGTTCCACATCATTGGCAATAAGAGAGATGCAAGTCAAAACTACCCTGAGATTTCACCTAACTCCAGTCAGAATGGCAATCATAAAAAAACACAAACAACACCTGCTGGTGAGGGTGTGGAGAAGTGGGAACCCTAATACATTGTTGGTGGTTCCACTTGTGCAACCACTGTGGAAAACAGTAGGGAGGATCCTCAGACGAATGGGAGTGAATCTACCATATGACCCAGCAATACCACTACTGGGTATATACCCAAAAGAATGGAAACCAAGCTATCTGACCGATGCATGTGTATCTATGTTTATAGTGGCTCAATTCACAATAGCCAAACTATGGAAGCAGCCAAGATGTCCATCCACAGATGAATGGATTATAAAACTATGGGATATGTACACAATGGAATTTTACTCAGCCATAAAGAAGAACAAAATCATGTTATTTGCAGGGAAATGGATGCAACTGGAAAACATTATGTTAAGTGAGATTAGTCAGTCACAAAGAGTAAAGAAGCATATGTTCTCCCTAATATGCGGATGCTAGGGAGAAGATGGGGCATAGGAAGGTCTCCAGATGAAAAGGAGAGATCCTCGATAAGCAAAGAAGTTGATTTAATTGTAGTGGATGCATGGGGCAGAGGGACACCCTAAGGCACATGATGTACTTACACAATCATATCAAGGTCACTCACTGAACTGAACCTGAGGGGGAGGGAGGGGGAGGGAACGGGGTGGGAATTGGGGAAGTGGTCAAATGAGAATTGTGTGCAAATATGTTGTTAACAACTTGTACTTAACAAAGATGTATGCTATATTGCACGAATTACTACAATAAAAATAAATTTAAAAAAAAGAGTGTGATATATCTTAGAAAGTGCATAGAGGAGAAGATACAGCATTAATTATTTATAAAAGAAGAAAAATTACAAAATGACGATCTTAGCTTCTACCTTAAGAAACTACATAAAGAATTAAACAAACAGCAAGAAAGCAGAGGGAAATAAAGGTAAAAAAAAGAAATAAATAAAACGAAAGCAGAAAAGCAATAGAGGAAATCATTGGAATTATAATTTATAGATTTCTAGTCATCTGATAAGAAAAAAGGAAGAAAAGACATCAAAAAAGAAAGAAAAAGATTCACTATAGATTCTGCAAAAATTAAAAGATAATAAGGAGAGATAACAGACAACTTTATATCAATAAACTTGAGAATTTACATGAAATAGATAAATTACTTGAAAGATCCAAACTCCCAAAGTTTGCTAAAGAAGAAATAGATATATAGCTCATACAATGTTGTATTTACTGAAAAATTAAACTTATGGTTAAAATATTTTTCAACAAAGAAAACTTCTGATCTATATGAGTGCAGTGGTGAAATTTACTAAGCACTTAGGAAGAAATAACACCAATTATACAGAAACTTTTCCAAAAAAACTGAAGAGGATGGAATGCTTCCAAACCCATTTTATGAGGCCAATATTAACCTGCTACCAAAACCACACAAAGATATTACGTGAAAAGAAATCTGGAGCCCAAACATCTCTTGTGAACATAGAAGCAAAAGTTCTTGACAAATTTAGCAACATATGAAAAGGATAACATATAATGACCAAGTGAGTTTATCCTAGAAATGCAAAGTTGGCTTAGCATTTGAAAACCAATCACTGTAATTCACCATACTAACAGATAAGAAAAGAAAAAAACAAACACATGGGAATGTGGGTATATATCCAAAAGAAATGAGATCCATATGTCAAAGAGACATCTGTACTCTCACATTCAATGCAGCGCACCATTCAGAATAGCCAAGATATGGGAGCAACCTTAGTGCCTATCAGTGAGTGAGTAGATAAAGAAAATGTGGTACATAGCCATGATGGAATATTATTCAGCCACAAAAATAACGCCCTGTCATTTGTGACAGCATTTAGATATCACTATGTTAAATGAAATAAGCCAGGCACAGAAAGCCAAATATATCACATGATCTCAGTCATGTGCTAAATCTAAACAGAGTTTGATCTCATAAAAGTTGAGAGTAAAATGGTAGCGATAGCGCTGCAGCCCCTGGGCTCCCCTCCCAAATGCGTGACCACACCCGCCTCCTGGGAGAGGCCCTCGTGCTAGGTACATGGGGTACTGCTGTTTTGCAGGCATCCTGTCACCCCTCTTCCCACGCTGGGTCCTTGTTGGGGGAGGTGCACTTACAGGGACTGACAGATTCCCAGGTTGGTGGAGAGAGATGACTCACTGATGCTGGTCTGTCTGCAGAAGCTTAATGTGAGATTTCAGCATTGGCCAAGAGAACAGAGAGACTTTCTGTTCTCTTCTGTCTTCAATCCAGAAGGGCTGGTTGCAAGGAGCAGACCTATCCACTGACCAATCAGCCACAGAAGGCAAGCCTGCTTCTCCCAGCTTCTCACGGGAGGGACAGAGCTCCTGAGCGCTGTGTAGTCTCCAGGGGACACAGTAGAGTAAAACCGCACGGGAAGTGAGGAAAGACTCCCGCCATTGGGAGGTGGGCTCTGGGAGGACACTGTGAGACAGGGCTGGGCGGGCCCTTCCCTGATGTGGAAGTTGGAAAGACCCTGCAGAAACTGTCTCTCTCACCTCCCAGAGAACGGAGAGCCACTTGTCTGAGCAAGGATGACGAATGGTATGAGTAGAACTTTTCTCCAGGAGGCTAAACATGGCTCTTGGTGAGGTTCGTCAGCAGGACAGACCTGGAGCTGGAGGGCAGTACCTGGGAGAAGCAGTGGGAATGGAGAGGAGAGGCCTCTGCTAGAACCAACCAGCAGGAAGTTAAAGGTTCTGGGAGTTTTGCTATATGGGCTCCGGAGTCTTGCCTTCAGAGGCTCTTGTCTACTTGGTCTGGGTGGGGCCTGAGCTTTAATATTTTATAAAAGCTCCCCAGGAGGGGTTGATGGGCAGCCAAGGAAAGAACCATAGCTCTCAACTATTCTCTAGGTTTATAGACTTACTCTAACAACAGAGATTATTCCAAGGAAATGCTGGCTGAAGTGCAGAAGCCCGCCTAGGTAATGTCCTTGTGCACCAACCGAGCCTGTGGCTGCCACTGGGTGTCACTCTGGGCCTGGGATGGGGTTTCTGAGGAAGGTCAAAGCATTTGCTGAAGTCTCCTCTTCCACATCGGTCCCTCCCTGTGCCTGTTGATTACCCCTAGAAACCTTTACTGACCACATAGATTTACATTGATGATGAAATTATCCCAGAGAACTTACTATCTTTACATGGGGAAGTAACCTGCTTGTCATGGAAGCCAGGAGATTCCAGCCTCAGCAACTGATTCTGAGAGAAGCTTGGAAACAAGTTCTTACACGCATAGAGCAGCCCTTCCAATGAAGTAGCTACAGTATTGCATTTAGCTACAGTGGCTATGAGGATCTTGGATCTTTTGAAGATGACAGAACTTACTTTTTCATGGTGATATTTAAGAATATTTGCTAGATATGGGTGCTTATATATCTTGGTGTACACATTTGCAGCTGTGTGTGCATTTTTAAAGGACTTGCAGGTGTCACATACCGATGAGGGCTCCTTTCTACCCCTCCTTGCTCATGGTCCCCTTCTTTATACCCTCTCTCTTCTGACCATGATGAGGTCTCCACAGTCCAAAAGCTGACACTCTAAGTATGTACTTGTTCACAAATAGTTAAACGTATGGTTTTGTGCATTTAAGAAGTTTGCAAAAATGATTAATAATACTGTTTACCTGTAATTTGTGTTTATGTGTGTGTTTTTGCTGATGAGAATTTTGCTATCAGCCTCATACTAATTTGTTTGTATTCTGTCTTTCTTTTTGTGTGTGCTTGAGTTGTGATAAGAACACTCAATAAAAAAGCTGCCCTTTTTAAAGCATTAATGTGCTTATTGTAATTCTTTTTCATTTCCAATTCTTTTATTTCCCATTCTTGCGGTGCTGATTCACTGGTTGCATCTGCTGGTTTTCTCTCTTGGTAGTTAATTTCCTTGTGTGATTTGTGTCTGTTTAACTGTGGACTTCTCTCCAATGTATTAAAAAACGGGCTTCTCATAAATATTGCAACATGAGAGTATCTTTGGAAGAGCAGTTTTTGCCACTATTTCCACTTGAGCATCAACATCCAGAGGCCCCTTTTTGTTGCTCCCTCCTCTGCATGGGATTCCTGCACCACACAGAATGAGTTCAGATGCTATACCTTCTCAAGGAGCAGGCCTAGCTGTTTGATTTTTTCCACATATGGTATCAGACAGATGCAGACCTTCTTCGGTGTATGTTGGGAAGTGGAAGGAAGTTTTCTAATTCCTTTTTGATTGAGGAACAACTCTTCTGGACTTCAGGATTTATGAAGGGAGCAAATTTCCAGCTCCCTGCTTCACACAGGTCTAGGAAGATTGCAGGAGTCTGGGGACATTAGAAGGCCAGTTCCTGGCTCTGAGGACCAAAGCTCAGGATGAGAACCCAAAGGGTTCAATGGCATCTGCTCTCACTTATCTGTAGGGCTTTCATTTCTGCCTCCGAGGGGTCACTCTTCTTTTCTTTAAAGCTGAATATGTATTAGAATTTGCCTTTGTCACATTTCATCCTTCCTTGACCTTGAGCAACAGGATCATCTGGACTGCGGGTCCTCCCCACCCCAACCCCGCCCTCTAAATGTTTAAACATGGTCACTCTTCCCCTGTCTTGCTCTACGACAGTCTGGCTGTGTGACTCAGGAAGCACGTCATCATTCTAAGCCTCAGTTTTTCCACTACTGAAAAGGGGACAAAGGTAGTTCCTACCTTTCAGGAGTGTGGTGAGGATGGACTGAGATAACAAACATAGCAGACACTGATCTGAGTGATACAGGCACTCAGATCACTGTCTGGTTCAAAATAACTCTCAGTCAGTGAGTGTGGTGGAGACTTTTTTGAGCTCCAAGTTATATTTCTTTTAAAAATGGATTTGAACTGAAAAACCAAGTCTTTTTATATCTAGAAAGGCTTCTTAAAACTCCATACTTTCTAGACTTGATATTTTTTAAGGATGTTTCGGTTTTCAAGTTCTTTACTTCTAAGTCAATGACAGAAGGAAAGTTAATTTTAGCCAAGTTTGAACCTTAGCAGTGTGGGTAGAATGATTTCTTTTGATTAGGAATAATCTTCTTCTGGTCCCCTAATATTTCTTCAACCCCACTTTCCAATCTTTAACTATAGTCTTCCTAATCTTTAATTATAGTCTCTCCTTAATGGTTTACAATGAGCTTGATGTAGGTCAAGGAATTAGGTCTTAATGGTTGTAAAAAAATTCCTTCTGGCCAAAGTCAGGCTTGTGTCCTAGTTGCTCATTGTGTCACCTGTCTCTACCTATATTTCTTTTTTTCCCCCCTGAAATCACCTAACTTATAAATCTATTGCCAAATCTGAGGTCATTAAGATATGCTTCTATAAGAGTTTTAGCTTTTACATTTAGGTCTTTGATCCACTTTGAGTTAACTTATGTATTTGATGTGAAGTGAGGATCCAGATTCATTCATTTGCATATAACCACCCAGTTGTCCCAGCACCTTTTGTCAAAAGACTATTCTTTCCCCATTAAATTGGTTTGGCATCCTTGTGGAAAATCAATTGACCATAGGCACATGGGTTTATTTCTGGACTCTCGATTCTCTTCCATTGATCTGTCCTTAAGCCAGCACCACCCTGTCTTCATTACCATTGATTTATGTATATTTTGAAATTACAAGTGAGTTCTCCAATTTTGTTCTTCATTTTCAAGAACCTATTCTGAGTTCTTGAAGTCTCCGTATGAATTTTAATATCAGCTTGTCAATTTCTAAAAAAAGAAGGTGCTGTGATTCTGATAGGGATTGCAATGAAACTATAGCTCAATCAGAATAGTGCCATCTTTAACAATATTAAGTCTTCTAATTCATGAACACGAGATGCTTTACATTTATTTAGATTTTTTTCAATGATGCTTTCTGATTTTTAGAGCATAAGTTTTGCTCTTGGTTTGTTAAATTTCTTTCTAAGTATTTTGTACTGTTTGATGCTATTGCTTAGTTTTATTTCAGATTGCTCATTGGTAGTATATAGAAATGCACTTGATTTTGTATATTGTTATTCTATTCTGCAACCTTGTTGAACTCGTCCATTACTTCTATTAGTTTTTTTTTATAGGATTCCTTCTGATTTTCTATATAAACGTTATGCTGAGTGTACAGATAGTTTTACTTCTTCCTTTCCAACACGAATAGCTTTTATTTCATTGTCTGAGCAGCTTGCCTTAAAATCTTCCGTTGCCACGACCTCACTCATCACCTGGGGGCGAGAAGGCAGTCCAGGGCCAGCTCGGTATCCTCAGGTGCTCGCTCCCTCTGCTGTCCCCTCTCCGACTGGGCTGGAGCCACCGGCCTGGAAGGCGCGCGGACTACCAGGCGCAGGTGAGCGCCCGAGGGCGGGGGCGCAGGGAGGACGCGGGCGCCCCGGTGCCCCTGCTGGGGGACCCGCACCCCGGGCAGCGGCGGGGCTGGCAGCGCCTGCTAGCGCGCACCCCGCACTCTTCCAGCCCGGCGGCTCCGGAGCCCAAAGGGGGTGTGGACCGCGGGGAGGCAGGGCGGGGGGCAGCGCGTCCCCGCCCGGCCTCCTTGGGCAGCAGCGACCCGCCCCGGGACCCACCTCGCGGCCCGCGTCGGGAGCCAGAGGCCCCTGGGCCGGCCCCCGCGACCGGCTCATGAATCGTGCTCGTCGTCTGGGCGCTGGGCTTCCAGGGCGAGCAAAGCGAAATAGGAGAGCTCGCCATCCATGATGCGGGCTCGCGGGTTGGCAGCGCGGGGGGCGCGGCCGCTCGCTGCCGCCACCTGCTGGACGCGCCGGCGCGTGTCCGAGGCCCCGCCCCGCCCCGCCGGGCTTCTGTCTGGGTCGTGGGGTGCAGGGGGCGCAGGGGACCCTGGTGTCCCGGGGGAGCCAGAGGGTGCCCCGTGGCGCTGGTTTCCTGATCCTGGGGATACTGTGTCTTGGGGCCAGACAATGAGAGGGAAAGAAAGGTGTTGGGAGGGGCCTTGAAGGGAAGGCTTCCCAGGAGGATGCTCCCAGCCCTGGTGCTGACAAGAGGGGCGCAGTGGGGCGCCGGGCAGGTCACTGCTGCGGGTGCCTGGTCGCCTCGACTGGGGAAGGCAGCGGCCACAGCACCCGGGGGTGCGGGGTTGGGGGTTCCTCCAGCCTTCTATGTCTCCGTATTTTCTATCATACTACCCTGTCCTCCTTCTGTGACTGGTTCATTTGTTACTTGTTTGTTCTGTTTCCTGTAGCAGAATGTTAGCTCCATGAAAGAACAGATCTCGTCTGTGGACTGAACCACTGCGCTCCCTTTCCTCTCCCAATCTAGAGTAGTGGCTGCCCAGTAATTAGTGCTTGGTAAATATTGATTGAGTGATCTGGGCGTAGTGGCACACGCTTGTAACCCCGGCATTTGGGAGGCTGAGACCGGAGGATCGGGTTCTCAGCCAGCCTCAGCTACCTAGTGAGGCACTCCGCAACTTAGTGAGACCCTGTTTCAAAATAAAGAATAAAAAATAGGGCGGGGGGTATAGCTCGGAGGTAGAATGCCCCTGAGTTCAATCCCCAGTACTGCTATATATATACATATGCTATATATATACATATATATATGTATATACATATATACATATATGTATGTATGTATATATGTATATTTGTTGAATGAACGTCCAAGTCATCTTCAGAGGTTCCTCTGCTTTCCCTACCTCCTTCTTCTGTGAGTGCGCATTGCATTCTTCTTGGTGAAAAGCAATACTTGATGGTTCCCTAGAGTCTGGCTCCAAATCTTGGTAGGTGTGTGACCTCTGGAAATTGACTCAGCCTCTCAGGACCTCAAAGTCTTCATCTGTAGGATGTGGGTAATGATAGTGCCACCTCACGGGGTGGTTGTGTATATTAAATGAGTAAATCCATTCAGACACGCACTGCAGTGTGTCCACACGAAGCCGCGGTATATGCTTGCTGTCTTCGCCTTTGCTCACTTCCATTTGCCGTGTTTGAAGGACAAGCCCATCATCTCCCTTTCTATTTGTGCAGGCCTGCTAGACCTTTCCACTCTTCACTCCCATTGCTTAGCATTCTTCTGCCTGAGAATGTGTGATGAATTGCTGCCATTGGGAGTTTGGGGTGCGGTCCTTCCTCTCAGCCAGTTACAGTGATGAAGCTGACCTGAGTCTCTCTTTCCATCTCCTCCAACAGAAGTACTGAGGCTCCCAGTTACTTCCCTTCTCAGTCTCCAGTCCATCCCGTTCAAATGCAGTAAGAATTGACCCTGCCTTTTATTTCACAGGCATGTGGGAATGTGAATGAAAGTGCGCAGTATCAGTTCCATATGAAGGTAACACAATTCTATAGGAAGGTGACACAGTCTTGAATAGTCTCTCTTATCCCATGTGGAGATGAATTTCTCCCTTGATGAACTATTTTCCCCAGTGCTTTGAACTCAGTTTAATGAAATGCACCCAGCGTTCCCCAGCAGGCCATGATTAATAACAACAACAACAACAATGCTTCCAGGGATATTTCCAGTGCCCCCCACAGTCACTCTGTAGAGTACATAGGACCGAGGTCACATCTTCCATTTCTGAGTTGATGAACCCCTGCCTTGGACAAGCTGTCCAGCCTCCCAGCACCACAAGGAGACCGGGGCAGCATCAGAATGTGCACGTGGGCCCCTCGTGGTTCTGTGTTAAGGATTCTCTTCACCATGGACAGCTGGGTATAATAAATTCAGCTTTTGGGAGAGATGATTGAACCTTGGATCATGAAGAAATTTCTAATAATTTCTATCAGGAAGACTGTCTTCTTTCCCCTGCTTAATTATGAGGACATGACTAAAGTGATCAAGACGAGTAAATTGTCACACTCAAGAGGATGTCCACAACAATTGGTGGCCATGAGAGGGTGAAGAGGAACCCTGGGATGGGATTCTCTGTGGGGCTCATCTGGGAAAGTTGTCAGGAGAGTAGAATCTTGGCTTGTTCTTCTTGGGGAATATAGTTAAGAACCATGACAGAGGATATCTTTGTTAAAAGCCATGACAGAGGATACCTTTGTTAAAAGGTTTTTTTTTTTTAATTTATTTTTATTTTTTTTTATGGCACACACCTGTAATCTCAGTACTTGGGAGGTTGAGGCTCTCGGTAACATAGTGGAACTCTATTTCAAAACAAAAAATAAAAAAAAGGGCTGGGGGTGTAGCTTGGAGGTGGAATGCCCCTGGGTTTAATCCCTAGTAGCACAAAAGAAAAAAAAAATCCATGAAGGGAGATAACTTACCTGGAAAGAGGGAACTTTTTCCTGGATGTTGGAAAACAACAAGGCAAAACCATTGCAACACAGCTTTTCTGCCTTTTGGCAAAGATGGACCTTTTCTGGGCCAGCCTCATGCCTGGCAGCTGCCTGGCCAGCCACAGGCTGTCATCTGCCACCTTGGTCAGGTTCTTCTCCCCAGAGAGCTCTCACAACAAGTGAAGTTAGGCAGACACAGTCAGGTTGTCATTCTCACACCTTGGGTAATTCCAGTGCCAAGCAGTGAGCACATTTGTATCTACATAATATGATCCTGTTTCAGAACACATGCCCGACATGCACATGCTCTCCCTTACAGAGTGGCATCACATAAACACATCTAGAACACAGAGCTCAAGGTCTGCTTTGAAAGAGGACTCACTTTTTTTTTCTGGTATTGTAGATTGAACCCAGGGGTGTTCTACCTCTGATTTGCACTCCCAGCCCTTTTTATTTTTTGGTTTGAAACAGGATCTCGCTAGGTTGCTGAGAGTCTTGCTAAGTTGCTGAGGCTGGTCTCAAACCTGCCATCCTCCTGTCTCAGCCTCCTAAGTACTGGGATTACAAGCATGTATCACCATGCCCGGCTGGGACTCACTTTTTAATTCAATGCCTAGTTTCCATGCACATGTTACTGCTTGTATCAGTCTGTTTTTCATTTGTGTTAGCCTATGGCCAACTACTTTATAAAGACAAGAGGTTCCCTATTCTGGAGATACAAAGTTGAGGGGCAGCAGCTGGTGATAGCCTTCTTGCTAGCAGTACCCTGAAGTGGTGCAGGGCATCACCTGGTGACAGACAGGGAGCATGCATGTGTGTCCATGTGTCTATCTGGTCTTTCAGTCTTTTATAAAGCCATCAGGATCCAATCTAATGACCTTATCTAATCCTACTCACTTTCCAAAGCGTCCACCTTTAAACCCCATAGTCAAACTAAAACCTCACAGTGGGGATTAAATTGTGAAACACGATGGTTTGGGGGAGGGGACACTCAAACTGTATCCACACCAGAGCATTGCTGTTACAATACTGTTTTGAACAGATGCCATCAGTAGCCCCGGACCCTGGCTTTCTGGCAGGAGGACGCTTCCCCTCACCACCCTTTGCAGGGTCAATGGCTCCTTCTCTCCCTGCACTCTTACAGCTAGGGTCTCTTATATTGCCTCCTGCACACTCCACCTTTGCTGCCCTCCAGCTCTCTGACTCCTCCTCAGTCTGCAGAACCATCTTCTGATCTCGTGTCATGGTCCGTCCCTGTTCTTGTATCCCTTCCTACCCCTTTGGCCTCCCCATTCAGTCTGACTCTAAGGTTGCCCTTGGCAATGACCCCCCTTGTCCTGGCTTCTCTTGCCCGCTGTCCTCTGGCCACGCCTGCTTTGCCAGCTTCCAATCATTTGGCTGTCCCTGATCCATTTCATTGCAATGGCAGAACTCCCTCAGCAGGGAATCCCTGGGCAGTTCTAGGTTGTTAATCAGTTATTTGTGAATGCTGATTCCTGAGGAACCAAAGGAGCCCCCTGAGATGATTTTCACTGACAGAGCCAGAATGTTCCTGCACACACTGCCCCCTGCTGGTTAAAGTTGATGTGGAACAGAAGACTTAAAAGCAGACCTGGATATTTAGACTCCTGAAATCAACACCTCATCCCTGGGATACAAACTTCTGGGGCATTAGTTACTGAAACACATTAGAATTATCTGGGGTGGGTTTTAAAAGTATCTCCAAGGACTCCACCTCCAGAGATTCTGATTTAATGGAGCCAGGCAAAATCTGGTCATCTGAATTTTGATTTAGATCTCTTCGTGGCAATAGGATGTGAGCAGGCCACTGTAAGGTTTGGACCATTAATAGAAGTGCAGTAAGTAGAATGAAGGTGGGGACAGAGCCTCAGAGCTGTGTACTGAGTACAGCACACTCAGATGGTTGGATGCATATCTGGGCACCCTGCTTCCAGAGAAACTTGGACAAAGTCTTCAAAGAAGCAAGACAGGTGAAACTTGAATGGTTGAGGACTTGAAGTTATTTCACATAAGGAAGAAGGGAAGGATCATAGGAGAAATGTTTGACTTGCAAAGGTCACCCTCTGAAACTGCTGATTGAAAACACCAACACACACACACACACACACACACACACACACACACACACACACCTCTCTTTGTGTTAAACAGATTTTTTTTTTTTTTTTAGATCTTGAAGCTAAAAATCATAATACTGAAACTGGTTGAACACAAAACTTCATTTCTCTTTCTGAAGTAAATGGCTTGCAGAACTCCTATCTGTTGAAAACAGAAGGCGAGCCATGCAGCCAGGTGGCCTAGGCATTTGCCCTGAGACAGCTGCAAGGAAGCTTGGTGATAATCTCCAAGGACAGGAGGATTTGACTTTGCTTGGATGCGTTGCCATGTGGGCTTTCTGCTTGGACTGAGATTTTACCTCTGTTAGGACTGACATTCCTCTCATCAGGCATGCCCCTTCCTCTTCACAGTTTGTGACTTCTAAATGCTTGAAGAACATGGCCAAGAGAAGTAGAACAGTTACTATACACACACACACACATGTGTGCCCCCACCCAACAGTTCGCACAAGCAAAAATGGCACGCCTATACACACTTGCTAGAATTGTTAGAATCCTCACCATTTTATGAAGAATATATTTTTTGTCATTTCCGTTTAATTGTGATTATTGTCATTATTTTCAAAGTAGAGAATATGCCAAAAAGTGTACAACTTGAAAATGGCAGAGCCAGGAGTCAAACTTAATCTTCTGACCACAGATTTAATGCCGGAATTGACTGCTGAAAGTTAAAAACATACCCAAGTGGTGGCATTGGGAGATGATATTTTTCTGTGATGCTAGGCAGCTTAACAGTCTAGGAGACATCCCAGGCCTCCCTTTACCCCCACTCCTGTGAGGAATAAAGGCAATCTTTGCTATCAAAGTAGCAAATTACATAGAAGTGTACTCTTTCCATTTTGTAAATGTAGCTTAGGTATTCATTTTGTAACAGTACATGTATCTGTATGCTCCACTCCCTGAATCTTCCAGGATGTCAGCCATCTTAGCTCATTTGACTTTTGGTTAACCAGAGTCTTCCAGAATGTTAAACTTTGTTTCAGTCTTGCTCTCTGTCTTAGAAAATAGCCAATTGCACAGAGTTGTGAACTCAAGCCCTGACCAATCAGGGCAAGGGGCAGGATCACTCTAGGGATAAAAATCGAGCAGACTGCCTGCTCGGTGTGCTTGCTTACCAGACTTTATGTCGATTGCGCAACCTTCTGCACAGAAGTAAATTGCTTTGCCAAGTTACTTTCCATTTAATGAGCTATTTGCGGCATCCCTAGAATCTGTTTCTAACACTCCTGACACACCATGCTCACACATTTTTTTCTCTTTCTCTTCTTCCCCCACCCATTACTTTCTTCTCTTCCTTCATATGTTTTTTATTTACAATAATATTCTCTCTCAAGAAACATTCTAGTTGAAAAAAATTCCAATAACACAGATCATAAAATAGTAAGAGATAATGTCTCTTTTTTCCTTACCCTACCCCTTCTCCGTCTCCCAGCCATATGAGGGCAGGGGCCTCACTGACTCTGCTCCCTGCTAGGTCCCCCTCCTCAGCACAGACAGGGCACTCAGTACTCACTGGTGGAGAGCACACACACACACACACACACATACACACACACACACACACACCTGTAATGGCTTTGTTTTGTGTGCGTGTGTTTTACATAAATAGAATCATAGTGCATGCTTGGTACGGCAAGTTTCTTTATGTTTTGCATAATGACATGTCTTTGGATTCTTGTCTTGATTCTGTGGTGACCTACTTCTTTTTAACTGCTAAATCATCACTGTCACATGGACGGGCACTTGGTTCCTTCCATTTCTCACTGTGTCTGGCGATGCTGCCAACAGCCTCCTGCACCGCCTCTTGGAGCCAGGTGTGAGCCTTCCTCCAGGAAGGTCACCAAGGTGGGCCCACTGGCTGGCTGGCTGGCTGGCTGGCTGGCTGGCTGGCTGGCTGGGTGAGTGGGCCCCGGACTGGGTGAGGCCCTGGCTGGGTGGGCCTGCTCCTACCCATTTGCTGGGTCAGAGGCCTGAATGATCAGCTGAAGTGAGGAGAAATTCCTTTGCCTGGGAGTGGTAGGGAGTGTCAGTCCAGGGCTTGTATCATGAACTTGGCAAATACACACACACACACACACACACACACACACACACACACACACACTACACACACTCTTACACACACTGTGTGTGAACCAACCTAATTTTAAGACATGATCTACATAGCATTAGATGTCTGTGGAAGCGCACTGAACTGAGAATCCCAAGGCTTGAGTTCTAGCGTAGACAGGCTCTGCCCCTGTGCTGAACATGACTTCATCTCTGTGGCCTTGGTTCCACTGTCTTTGAAGTGGGTTGGAGGATGAGGAGGAGTGGAGGAGGCTCAGTACGGTCTCAGGACACTTCAGTGCCAGCCCTCCAGGCGAGGCTGCAGTTGCCTGCCCTCGTTCCCAGGCTCACCGTGGGAGCCAAGACTTGGGGGAGCTGATGTTTTGGAAAGAGCATCTGGCTGTTCCTGGTGAGGTAGAGCCAGCAGCTTGGTGACCCTTGCCCTGGCCAGCAACCCCCCCCCCCCCAAGAGCTGCAGCTGCCTGCTCCTCAGCTGAGTCCTGGCAAGGCCGTGTGTCACATCCACAGAGGAAAGCCCACTGACACCTGGCCCATGGCTCAGGGTCTGAGCTGCTGCTGCTGCCTGGCTGCACCCCAGATGCCTGGCTGGGTCTTTCTGATGGAGCAGTAAAGCCGAGTGGTAAGGACAAAGGCCCTGGGGTCCCACTGCCTGGGTTCCAAGCCTGACTTCTGCCCTGTTGGCTGAGTGAGCTGAGAAAATCACTGACCCTAAGTTTTCTTGTCTTTGAGTAGGGGGTGAAGATTAAATGTGAGCCTCTCACATGAGTACATCGTAAGGGCTCAGTAAGCTTTTACTATTATTACTAATGTCCAGAACAGACACAGCTTTTAAAGTAGCCATTAATGTTTCATGATCAAGTAGACAAATGTAGGAATGAACTGGAAGTCAAGAGCCTTACATTCTGCTCACATTTCTGCCACTGGCTCCTTCTAAAATCAGTCCTACAGCTCATTTGAACTAAAAGACCCTTCCCTAAACTAGTCCCCACTGCTGATGGCTTTACCCTGCTCTGGGCTCCCATTCCTGCCTCCTTCTGCCTGTCAATATTCTATCCTTCAAGGCTCCCATCACAGGACCCCTGCTCCTTGAAACCTTCCTTACTTTTCCCTTTGACAAGTGCTAACCTGTCCTCCATCACCACCATATCTCTGCAGCTCAATGACTCCCAAGGTTCTCTTCCCAGCAGAGACTGTTCCCCTAAACACCAGACTTATGCATTCCACCGACTACAGTGCACTTCCCCAATCCATGCATCCTCTCCTCCCACTGGCTCCACCAAGCCTGCTCCCCTGCCCTCCCCAATAAGGCGGGTAAAATCCAATTATGAGATGGGAAAAACCAAACTTTTTTCTACTTTTATGCACAGTGCAACACTCAACACAGCACAGAATATTTTGTTTCTGCCACCAAGCTGTGTGTGGGTTTTCCCCCACTCACTAAGCAATTCTAGCATACACCAACCAAGTGTCCTGCAACTTAATTCAGTTTGGGCACTGTGTGCCTGGGGATGGTGTCAGATCCCCTAGTTGAAGGGCACTGTCTCCCAAGATTTCCCCCCACTTCAGATGCCAGGTACATGTCTCAGCTTGTGACCTACACTTCTGACAGCCAGTTATGAACCAGAGGTTCTCTGAAGTCCCTTATTGGCTTTGATTAATTTGCTAGAATGGCTCACAGAATGCAGGGAAACATGTTATTTGCATTTGCCCATTTGCTATGAAAGGCATTATAAAGGATACGGATGAACAACCAGATGGAAGAGAGGCATGAGACAAGGCATGTGGTAAGGGGTGCAGAGCCCCCCCCCCACCCAGTGTACTGCCTTTCATTCTGATCCCATTCTTTTTGAGTTTTATGGAGGCTTCCTTATATAGGCACAATCGGTGATTGATCCAGTCTTCAGTTCCTCTCCCTTCCCCAGAGGTCAGGCGGTGGGATTGAAGTTCCAACCTTCTAATCACAGGGTCAATTTCCCTGGTAACCAGTCCTCAATCCCAGACTTTCCAGAAGCCCAAAAGAGTGGAGTCTATAACAAAAGATGCTCCCAGCACCCAAGAAATCCCAAGTGATTGAGGAGCTCTGTTGTCAGATGTTCTTATCAGTCAGGAAATCACCATTTCAGTTCTGTATCAGGAATCAGGGGCAGGGAACAAATCTATATTTCTTCTTATATCACACTTCCCCCACCCCCGACCCCCACCCCACCATCAGTTCATGGCAACTGCAACCTTCTTCCAAATGCTCAGGTCTTCTCTTACCCCACCCCCATCTCAGGCATCAGACAAGCCTTTGTCTATCTTTAAAATAAGCCAGAATCTCACAGCTTCTCACCACCTCCTCTGCGCTATCACCCTGGTCCAAGCCACACTCTTTCCTCATTCTCCTCCTACCAGTCTCCCTGCTCCTTCGCTATCCTCCCCCAGCCATTCTGTTCTAAGTACAGCAGCCAGAGGGTTCCTTCCAAACTCAGTTCCAGCATATCCCTCTGTGATGGCTTGGATCTGGAATGCACCCCAACACTTCAGGCAATGTAGCAAGGTTCAGAGATGAAACAATTGAATTGCAGGGGCTCTACTTTTGTCAGTAGGTAAATTCATTGATGAGTTAATCATTTGAATGGATTTACTGGGTGGTAACTGTAGGCAGGTGGGGTATGGCAGGAGGAGGTGGGTTGCTGGGGTGTGGCTTTGGGCTATAACTGTCCCAGGTCACTTCCTCTCTCTCTCTGCTTCCTGGCTGCTGTGAGCTGAGCAGCTCTCCTCTATCCTGCCACCATGATGTTTCCGCCTTGGAGCGGGCCAACCATGGACTGACCTCTGAAACCGTGAGCCAAAATAAACCTTTCCTCCTCTAAGTTGTGCTTGTTAGGTATTTTGGTCATGGGGACAAATAACTAATTACTACGCCCTGTTCTGCTCAAAATTCACTAGAGTCTGCTGTTTGACTCAGAGTGAAAGCTGATGTCCTCGAAATGGTCTACAAGTTCCACAGGCCCATGCCTTTACCTCTCTGACTCTACTTTTCTGTGCTGGATGATCAGCAGTCATCTTTTGACATCGCTCTCTGCCCTTCTCTAGCCTGCTCCATGCTCCCATGAGGCTGGCCCCTCCATGGTGCCTCCTCAACACAGCTTACGTTTCCCATTCCAGTTGTATGTGAGAACCTGGAGTGTTTATTTCTCTGGCCTTTGGCCATTTGTGGCTTTGACTGGGCCGTGGCTATGTTCCTCTCTCAAAGGCATAGTTCCTGCACTTCAGCCTTTGGCTGCAGCCAGCTTTTGCTAGGTTCCAATAGTCACTCCCTCTTCTTGAGCCTCCAGGCCTGGGATATTATGGCTCCAAGTAATTCCTACCCAGGGGGTTCATCATCATACTTGCTGGTTTACTTAACCTGCACACATATTTGTAAATAGCTCCTTCTTTAGGCTCTCCAATGACTCCTTTAAAGGAACCCCTGCCTCAGGGCCTTTGTGCTGGCTCTGTCCTTTTCCTGTCTGGCTTTTCTCCTGGATGCTTGTGGGCAACCTCCCTCATGTCCTTTCAGTTTTTGTTCAGTTGTCACTCTGTGATAAATGCTCTCTGGCCTTTTGAAAATTGCAGTCCCTCTATTTTGACAACCCCATTCTTTTATTTTTCTCCCATAACACTTTTCACCATCTGACATACTACGTAACATACTTGTTTATTATGTTTCTTATCTCCCAATGAGTGTAAGCTGCTCGGGGGAGAGAATTTTGTTTGTTTTCTCCACTGCTGTACCCTCACGACTTAAAGATTAATGCCTAGCTATAGCAAGTGCTCAATCACTATCTGTTCCCTGAATACTGTGACTGAACAAATGGTATGTTCTTACCTCTCATGGGGTGCGTATAGGTTTCTAAGGGCTACCCTAACAAAGTACCAATAACCAGGGGGTTGAAAACAGCAGAAATTTATTATCTAATAGTTCTGGAGGCCAGAAGTCTAAAACCCAGGTGTCACCAGGGCCATATTTCCTCTGAAATCTGGAGGGAGAGTCTTTTCTTGCTTCTTCTTATCTCCTGGTGGTTGCTGGAAATTCTTAAATTCTTAGTGTTCTCTGGCTCACAGTCGCCATTCTCCAGTCTCTGCTTCCATGTCCCATGGAGTGCTCCTTAGGTGTCTCTATCTCCTCACATGATGGCTTCTTTCTTTCCTTTTCTTTTCTTTTTTTTAAAATAAGGACACCAACCATATTATATTAGAGGCCTGCCTTATAGCAGTATGCCCTCATCTTAATTTAAATAATGATATATGCATATATACACACATATATGTATATACATATATACAAATGTTTACATATAAATGATAGATAATAGATAGACACATATATGTAAATATGTCTATGTATTACATATATGTGTCTATTATCTATCATCTATCTATCTATCTATCAATC
Organism: Graphiurus murinus; assembly: GCA_004027655.1. Taxonomy (NCBI): domain Eukaryota; kingdom Metazoa; phylum Chordata; class Mammalia; order Rodentia; family Gliridae; genus Graphiurus; species Graphiurus murinus. The sequence goes on along the minus strand of PVLC010019293.1, from coordinate 12,664 downwards.
ATCTTTTTATATATTTTTGGAGGATATAATTTAACCTATAACAGGATCTTTTCAGTTCTTCCCTGCAATTATAGAACTCAATTTATTATTATTCCAACTAGATTGTAAATTTTCCAAGAAAACAATTAATTTTACATGTAAAGCGGCAAACTGTCAGCTCTTGGCTGGATGTGGACTGCAGTCATGCTGTCTGCCCTGTAGTACTGGCTCCACTGAGCTCTGAAAGATTTTTTGAATTAATTTGGAAATTTCACCTGCAGACCTGGATTTCTGGTTTCCATGGCATCAGAATGTCTGGTCACATGGGCCTCACTTGCACCAAGTTCCTTACTACCTGGAGCCTAGCAGGGGTTCCCCCCAGACTGTGCAGTGCCCTCTGATAACTGGTTGTTTCCCTAGCCTGGATCTAGGATCCACTGCCACTTGTCACCCAGCCAGCTTCACTTACTTCCATCAGCTGCCACTCTTGTAGACGTCTGAGTTGCACCCCCAAACACCAAGCAAATATTAAAGGGATAACAGATACCCAATGGTGATGGGGATGATGATGAAATGAAAGGTGGGTTGGAGTTCTCCTTTCCTTTTAACGTTTGCTCTTGAACCTTCCCCAGTTAGGTCTTGATCTGCACGGTTGCACTGAGATGTCCAGACAAGGACATCTGAGTCCTGAGATGTCTGCACCTTCTCTAGTAGCAGCACTGACTGACTTAGTTGCTTACCTTCTGCTCTTGCAATGCTCTCTTCATTTGACTTCTGTGTTCTTTTGATTCCAATCCTCTCATTGGCCACTCCTCAAGGTCTTTTGCTGGTTTCTCCTCCTCCCTATTCCTGTGACAATTAGATGCTCATATGTCTCAATATTGATATGCCCCCTATATTCTCTCCTCATGGCCCTCCCTTGGAATATCTCATCCAGTCCTGTGACTTTAAATATTGCCTGCACACTGACAACTTCCAAATATTTGCCCTCTACTGGTAAAATCATCTGGACTCCAGACTCCTTCATCTGCCTCGCCTCTGCTTGGCTGTATTAAAGGACTTTTAAACTTCACATGTATAAAAGAAAACCCTTGGCCTCAATCTACAAAGCTTCTCCTCTCCCATTGTTCAGTATTTCAAGAAATTTCAGATTTTTTAAATTAAATTTTATTTTTTTAATTGGTGCATTGTAATCATACATCTTTGTTAGGTACAAGCTGATAAAGGCATACATGCACACATTTATCATTTAACCCTTCCCCAATTCCCACCCCATACCTTGCCCTCCTCCTTCTCAAGTTCAGTTTAGTGGTTGACTTTGATATGTTTGTGAAAGTACATCATGTGCATTAGGGTGTCCTCCCTCCCCCCATCACCTTCTGTTAAGTAAAATTCTTGTTCACCTAAGGTTTCTCCTTCTTAATCTGGAGTCCCTCTTATGTCCCATTTTCTCCCTAGCTTCCACATCTTAGGGAGAGCATATGATTTTTTACTTTTTGTGACTGACTAGTCTCACTTAATATAATGTTTTCCAGTTCCATCCATTTCCCTGCAAATAACATGATTTTGTTCTTCTTTATGGCTGAGTAAAATTCCACTGTGTACATATCTCATAGTTTTGTAATCCATTCATCTGGTGATGGACATCTTGGCTGGTTCCATAGTTTGGCAATTGTAAATTGTGCAGCTATAAACATAGATACATATGCATTGGTCTGATAGTTTGGTTTCCATTCTTTTGGGTAGATACCCAGAAGTGGTATTGCTGGATCATATGGTAGATTCATTCCCATTCATCTGAGGATCCTCCATATTGTTTTCCAAAGTGGTTGCACTAATTTGCAATCCCATCAGCAATGTATTAGGGTTTCCACTTCTCTACACCCTCACCAGCATTTGTTGTTGTTTGTGTTCTTGATGATTGCCATTCTGATTGGGGTTAGGTGAAATCTCAGGGTGGTTTTGATTTGCATCTCTCTGATTGCTAATGATGTTGAACATCTCCTCATACATTTATTGGCCATTTGTATTTCTTCTTTTGTGAAGTGTCTATTTAGATCCTTTGCCCATTTTTTATTGGCTTATTTGTTTTCTTAGCTGTGATTTTCTTGAGTTCTCTGTATATCCTAGATACATCAAGAAAATTATATACCATGACCAAGTTGGGTTCATCCCAGGGGTGCAAGGCTGGTTCAACATATGAAAAACAATCCATGTAATTCACCACATAAACAGAATCAAAGACAAAAATTACATGATCATTTCAATTGATGCTGAAAAAGCATTTGGTAAGATCCAACATCCATTCATGCTAAAAGCACTGTAGAGAATCAGAATAGAAGGAATATACCTCAACATCATAGAGGCAATATACAATAGACCCACAGCCAACATCATATTAAATGGGGAAAAACCGCCAGAGCTTTCACTAAAAACAGGAACAAGTCAAGGATATCCATTATCACCTCTTCTGTTCAATATAGTACTTGAGACTCTAGCCAGAGCAATAAGACAAGGGGTAAAAATAGGGAAAGAAGAACTAAAATTATCCCTTTTTGCAGATGACATGATACTATACTTAGAAGACCCAACAAAGTCAACCAAAAAACTTATAGAACTGATTAACAAATTCAGCAAAGTGTCTGGATACAAAATCAATCTTAAAATATCAGAAGCTTTCCTGTATGCCAACTATAAATCCACTGAAAAAGAAATCCAGAAAAAAATCCCACTCACAATAGCACCCCCCAAAATAAAATACTTAGGGATAAATCTAATCAAAGCGGTAAAAGACCTCTATAAAGAAAACTATAAAAAGTTGAAAAAAGAAATCGATGAAGACCTTAGAAGATGGAAGGATCTTCCATGCTCTTAGATAGGCTGAATAAATATCATCAAAATGGCCATCCTCCCAAAAGTGATCTACAGATTCAATGCAATACCCATGAAATTACCAAGGTCACTCCTCACAGACATGGAAAAATCAGTCCTTAAATTCATTTGGAACAACAAAAAGCCCAGAATAGCCAAAGTAGTTCTTAGCAACAAGAAGCATGCAGGAGGTATCACAATACCTGACTTCAAACTCTACTACAAAGCCACAGTAATAAAAACAGCATGGTATTGGCACAAAAACAGACACATAGACCAATGGAGCAGAATAGAAGACTCAGAAACAGACCCACGTGCTCACAGTCAACTGATTTTTGACAAAAGAGCCAAAAATATACACTGGAAGAAAGATAGCCTCTTTAACAAATAATGTTGGCAAAACTGGTTAACCATATGCAGGAAAATGGAAATAAACCCCACTTTCTCACCCTGCACAAGAGTCAACTCAAGGTGGATCAAATACCTGGAAGTCAGGCCAGAGACCTTGCAGCTACTTGAAGAGGGCATAGGCCCAACACTTCAACACATAGGCACAGGTAAAAACTTTCTCAACAAGACCCCAAAAGCACAAGCAACTCAAAGGAAGATCAATACATGGGATTGCATTAAACTGAAGAACTTCTGTGCAGCAAAGGAAACTATTAAGAACCTCAACAGAGAGCCCAAAGAGTGGGAGAAAATTTTTGCCAGCTACTCTTCTGATAGAGGACTAATATCTAGAAATATCAGATTTGTTATTGCAACTGTTCAGGTGAAAAGATTTAGAAATACCCCTCCTTGTTTTTTGTTTTTTTCCTCTCTCATACCTTTAATATAGCAATACAGCCTTTGTAATGGTTATGTGGCTTATGCCAAGGTGGCTGGTTGTTTGGTCAGATATCAGTCTAGATGTTGCTGTGAAGGTACTTAGGATGGAGTTACATCTCAAAACACCCATCAGAAGATGAAAATATGGTAGGTTGAGCTGGGGGTGTGGCATGGGGTGCAGTGTTTGCCTGGCAGGGATGAGGCCCTGGGTTTGATCTTCAGCATTGCAAAAAACAAAGAGACAAACACACAAAAAATTTAAGTAAAAAACACCTACTCCCACCAAATGTCCTAGCCCAGCAGCACAGTGCACTGTATGGAGTTGGTTGTTTCTCCCCATGACCCCATGGCTGGCTGGGAGCTGGGGCTTGCTGCTGCTGCTCCCAGCACTGAGTATCCCAAAGGGTCCTGATGATGCTTTCTCTGACTTCATCTCTACACCCCTCCCCACCTCACTAGGCTCCAGCCACACATGTTCTTCCTTTATTGTGCCAAGTAATTGCCCACCTCAGGGCCTTTGCATCTCCAGCTTATTCTGTCTGTAAATCTCTTTATGCAAACGGATTCATCCAAGCTACTCATGCAGAACAGAACTAGTTTTTTGCATCTCAGGGGAAGCAGTGACTTCATCAGGAATGGACTATTCATTTCAGACTTGCCAAAATACGTGTCTCAACCAACTGCTGCAGGGTGTCATCTTTGACAGTCGGTCTGGGATCCTTTCAATAGTTGGCCTTAACCATTTATAGCTCCTGACTGTTGCTTCCCCTAAAGAAAAGCAGCCTGCAGACAAATCGAGGGAAAGTGATCAATCTGAGCATCTGTTTGCATGTGCAAGTTAGGACATGGCTTCTCCTCACTGTCTGATTCTCATGTAGCTTCTGGAGTTTTGAGTGGCTGTTCTAAAGGAACACTTGGCCATTTCATCTGGGGCCCAGGAAAACAGGCCAATTCATATTGTGCTTTGGGGAAGGAGGGGAACGAGGTGTGTGCTGGGAAATGGATACTCTACACAGATGTCACAGAGAAAGCATCCACCTTGGCAAGTGTGATCAAAGTGCCATGGCCCCCCAAGTCCCCTGCCCAGCCCAGCCCAGCCCTTCTCTCCCGGGCCTTTCGAGAGTGCTCAGCTGGCTCCAGAGGTCTTAGTTTCAGTCCTTCCTCCTCATGTGTCCTGGTTGTGGAAAGAGCCCAGATTTCAGAAAGTCGATACTTCAGGCTGTGCCATCAACTAGAACTGGCCCACGTCCTAACTCGGACATTCACAGATGAGGTGCCTGGGCAAGTTACACGCTCTTTTCACCCATTGCCTTACTTCCTGCAAGGAAATGATGTTGCCTGCACTGTGGGGCTGTCATGGGGTTTAAATCATGGTACACATTCTGTATCCTTGACTCAGGATTCGTTAGCATTGATTCTGTAGGGAGACTCGAGGCACGCTGGCGACCCCATCCCTGGAGGAGCTGGTGTGCTCTGTGTGTTGTAGGGTGATAATTTCTCCTAGAAATGACTTGTGATAGGGCTATGATCTCTTCCTCAATGCTTGCTTTTTCTGAGAGAAAGATTTCAAACAGAAAACACAAAAGGGAACATAAGAGGTTTATTTAGGGAGGCATGTGTGTGGTGGGGTACAGTTTAAGAGAAGGCCTTGAATAGGGGTTACCTTGGAGTGAGAGTCTGGAACGGTTCATTCCAGAGAACCAAGAGGATCCACTCTGGAGAAAGGGTCTGGAATGGGCTGCTTTCTGGAATGAAACGCTGGTGAGCCTTCAACGTGGCAAGCTTTATTCAGTCTAGAACTCTTTCCCCTCATGTATATTCCTTTGGGGAGGTCATAATCTTTATTTGAGCCATAGCTTAGTGTGTCTCTGCTATTCTCCCTATGTTGGAAACTTTCCCATGGGTGCCCACATGAGACTGTGTGTGTGTGTGTGTGTGTGTGTGTGTGTGTGTGTGTATGTGTGTGTGTGTGTGTAAGATACCTACAGTAAGTTTAGCCTCCTGACATCTCTGTGGTTCTCTAACCACAGCTAGGCAGGGAGTCCCATATTTCTCCTCATGAGAGCCCATTTAACTTCCCCTGAGGTCTGTCCCAACCTTGCCCTGACCTGCTCATTTCGGTCCAGCTTCCTAACACTGTGAACACACTCCTGGCCTCTCCAGTGAGGCTGACTTGGAGCTCATCCTTTACATCCTCATCACCCTGGTCAGGGTGTGAGACTGATGCTAATTTCACCAGCAACAGCCTGCCAGGACCTTGCCTCCTCCAAGCCGCCTCCTCCTCTTTGGATCGCTCACCATTGACCTTTGCTTTAGGCATGAAAGGACCATTGAGTGCTCAGTGATCCTGGAGCTTGGTTGTTAGATCCGCCATGCCCCTGGGTAGCCTTGTTGGCACTCAGCCGTATCCTCTCCATCTCCTTTGAGAGGTCTCATGAGACATTTTCTAAAATTTAATCACACCCTGTCAACTGCAACCTCCTGCTTCACTGCCCATCTGAAACAGAAATGGGGCTGGTTTGGCTGGGCCAGTTTTCCATACACGTCTGTAGCCTTAAATGTATCTGGTCCTTCTCCAGCCCCTCGCAAGCAAAGTGCTGGGCCACATGGGGTAATGTGGAGAGACATCGGGAGCCAGCAGCTGGGGGTTTGCATATTCAGTCACGAGCTGGCCCACAGTTCCAGTGTTATCAGAGCCAAGGGAGGCTTTGCAGAGAGGGGCTGGGTGGGGACGGCTTTCCAAGGGGTGGCAGGGGAGTGTGTTTGGGCCAAGTCAGCCAGGGAGGAAGCAAGAGCAGCAGCCTCCATTCCTGGGATGCTCTCTGCCCTCCTCCTCTGCCTTGACTGCCCCCGCAGGACCCGAACTGTGTATCTCAATCCTAGAATGTGAGGAATGTGCCACAGCCTGATAGGCACTAAGCAGTGTGCGGAGAGGAGAGGCGGGGAGGAGCAGGGCTCCCCATGCAGGAGCTGGACAGAGCAGGGACTATCAGGCTGGCTGGCTGCATGGCCCCGCCCATCCTCCCTGGCCTCTGCTGCAGCCGGGATATCAAAGAGCTCATTGTTCATTGAGTGGCCTTGGTCCCCAGTGTGCCAGGGAGGAGGTGGTGGGAGGAGGGACACTTCGGGGAGGCTCCCAAGGGTTTTCTGGCTGGTGTTCCTTGGGGCCTTGGCCTGGGGAGGATGGTGCACACATGGGTGGCTGTTTCTGCATCCCCAGGGAGCGGAGTCTGTCCTGGAGCCCAGGTGAGTTTCCTGGGGGGGGGGGGTGAGGAGACTCTGACCTGTGGTTTGGCCAAGCTGGTTGGTCCACAGAAACCACAGGGAGCTGCTGGGTTGGGGAGCAGGCCTTTTAAAGATGGGGAGATGGTCGTGCTTCCTGGTGCCTCTCTTCCCTCCCTAGGTAGTTTTTTGTCTTTCTGGCTTTGTAGAAAGGGAGCAAAGCCTGGGAAACTGACTGAAGAAAGAGGTTTGAGTTCTCTCTGCAGTGGGGGAGCCAGGGCTGCTCTTGGCTGCCACTCCCAGGGTGTGACTAAGCCCTTCCTTCCTCTTCTCCCAAGATTCCCTAGGACAGGAAGAAAGTTCCAGCAGCTAGTTCCTCTGCTCCCTATGGGCGGTCGTAAATTTGGCCTCAGTCCCTCAATCCTATTTTTGTCGGGATTGCTGCTGCGGAAGAAAAACAGGCTGTTTCCTGCCTTCTACCTGTTAACAGAGGTTTCTGGTATGTCACATTGAGGTCGTAGAGTTACTGCTCTAAGTTGTCAAGTTCTCTGAGGCTTGACACAACTAATCAGCCATCCTGGTTTGCTCGGGACGAGGGCCTTCCTAGGGTGCAGTCAGAGTTAAAACACTCACAGTCCCACACAAACCAGGATGACTGGTCACCCTAATACAAGGTCTGTGCTTCTTTTCAGAGCAGAACCAAGATGGGACCCCATGGCCTCTTGTAGGACATTGATCAGGATCGGCAGTGACTTTAGGGAAAGGTGGGATGGATTAGGATTCCTGTGGGAGGTAGAGAAACACTATGCCAAGAACTAGTTCCTAACCCTTGTTAGGATTCGGTCTTTCTGGAGCACCATCATGGTTCCTGACAATGCAGCTGGGGAGCACCCCCATCCAAGGCCTTTCCCTCTCTGCAGCTGACTTCCCCCTATAGTCTTGCCACATGTGTTCATTTAAGGCACTCGAGATCCTTAAAGTGAACCTCCATGAGCCTTGTTCTGCCTTCTCTGTTAGAAGTTTTCCTTGGGCACCTTGGCGCGTATGGTAGGGCACACCTCCCAGAAAACAGGCACCCCTGGGACCTAAAACCAGAACAAACAAATCCCAAATAGCACCTTTGGTACTAAAAGGCTGGGACATTTTGCTTCTCCAGATTTCTGGGGTTTCCACTTTTCAGACCCTTCCCTTGAATCTTTTCAGACCCTTCCCCTGAACTGAATAGTGCTTATGCCCTGTGGGAGCAGACATAGTCTGGGGGGATACACAGTATCACTGGTCCTGAACTCAGGGACTAGGTTCTAGAGCTAACTCATTCTACCTGCAGTTAGGCAGGTGTCATTGTGCCTAATCACCCCATATTTGAGGCCAGTGATTGGGTTTCATCTTGGTTCTTTTACTTGCTTTGGGAAATGTATTTAACTTTTCTGCATTTTAGTTTCCTTCTCTGTAGATTTTATGAACTAATTATGCTTTCCTCATAGGATTGTGATGGGGTTAAGTCTACATTTGAAATACTGAAAATAGCCTGGAACAGTTAATTAGGCATAAGAAATATTAAGCCTGTTTACTTACATGTCTATGACCCTTGCATGTTACATTCTCAGGGTTGCATTTGGTCATTTATAAAATTCTGGGGTTGCAAACTGACTTAGGGTGCTTTGCTTCTGCTGCCTGACCCCCCAGCTTCAGCCAGAGCAGCTCTGCTTCTGTTTGACAAAGATTTCAGTAGAACAGAGTTCTGTAGTGCAAAACAGAGACACCAACACCCAAACTGAAGATGGTTTCCTTGAAAATCTGTGATACTATCATCCAATAATTTTATTCTTACACCTATACACTTATATTTTGCTGTCAACAACTGGTTGGACCCCTGGAGTCACTTTTTTTTTTTTTTTTTTTTTTTCGGTACTGGGGATTGAACTCAGGGGCATTCTACCTCTGAGCTCTAAGTTGCGGAGGGCCTAAGTAGCTGAGGCTGGCTGTGAACCCGGATCCTCCGGTCTCAGTCTCCTAAGTACTGGGATTACAAGCATGTGCCACTGTGCCTGGCTCTGGATTCACTTTTCCATGGACTAATGTTTATACCTCTTCAAGCTTTTCATGCCTCTCTGCTTTATATTTCTCCATACACATCAGGGCTTCCCTAGGGAGGTTGATATGGGTGTCATAGGTCTGAGGCCAGTTGATGTAAACATCCTCATTCTAGCTTTCCTTATACATATTAGAGAAATGGAGAAAAGTCTGAGAAACATCCTGGAGCAATTCAATAGTGGTACAACTTTGGGCGAGTCTCTGATATTCTTTGAATCTTGTTTTTTCTAGCTGGATCCTGGGTCTAGTGGTAGTACCTATCACAGGGAACTTTTGTGAGGATTTAACTGGATAATTCATGTTGTGGACATGGTCTGGGTCTGGTTTCCAATAACCCCTCAATAATTACAGGCCATCTTCTTGTCTGCTAGTATGGACCTCTCCACATTCCTTATTTCCGATTTCTGATTCCACTGGATCAGGAGTCTATCCTGTTTCGTGGCTGCTTCTGCTATTGTTTCTGTGTAAGTGGGAGTTAACAGGGAGTTAACAATAAGGACCAAACTGTATGATCTCAGGGGTAAGGGAGGCAGGAAAGGAGACGGGCTGGTGTGGAGTGTTGCGGTTTGCTGCTATGTGGTCAATCATGGATGCTGGCTCTGAGGTGTGGACTCTGCCTGTGGCGTCTGTCCCTGTGATGTGTCCCATTTGCTCATGGAAGTACCCACCTGCACATGATAAGAGGGCAGGTCCTTGATCAGCTGCCATCATCTCTGACTCTCCCACTCTTTGAGGGTCTTATAACTAAAACTGCTCCCTTCAGATCACAAAGTCATGTCACACTTCAGTCTAGCACTTCTCCTTTATCTTCAACACCTTTTTGAAGAAATTTGCCAAATTCTTCAGTAGAAGATGTGGGAGAGATACATTTGCCTACATCGATCACTGGTGTCTGTGACTTTCCTTTTAACCTTTTTAGTAAATGCAAATCATCAGTGTTACTAACAGGAGATCCAGAATGCTCACAATGGGTAGGGCACAGTGGCCAAAGCCTGTAATCCAAGCACTCAAAAGGCTGGGGCTGGAGGAATGAAAGGTCAAGGTCAGCCTGGGGACTTAGCCAGACCTCATCTCAAAATAAAAGGGTTGGTCTGTACCCCTCCTTGCTATCTTTTGAAAAGAATCAAAGTAAGAATACTACAGTGACACATGCATACCCATTGTTTATGGCAGCACAATTTACAACAGCCAATGTATGAAACCAACTTAGGTGTCCATCAACAGATGAATGAATAAAGAATATATGGTATATATACACAATGAAGTTTTATTTAACCATAAAGAAGAACAAAATTATGGCATTTGCAGGAAAATGGATGGAACTAGAGAACATTATCTGGAGGTTTGGATCTGGGAGGGAAGAGGGAAGGGGTGCAAGGAAGCCTGAGGAAAGAAACAGACCGAATGGTGTTCGCATATGAAGGTGTCACTGCCCATCTCACTCATATGCATGTGGAGGTAGGAGGGGGTACTGTGGTGCCATGTGGGGAGAAACACCTCAAGTGATGTGTGCCTATGTGAATGTATCACTTTGAATCCCTCCAAGGTATATAATTACAGTGCATCAATGAAATTATTCTTCTAAAAAAAGGATCAGATGTAACTTAGTAATAGAGCACCCCGAGATGAGATCCAATCCCTAGTAGTGCAAACAAACAAACAAAAAACAAACAACTCCCCAAAAAACAAGCAAACAAAAATTTAGAAATGCTGAAATGGTAAACAATGTGTCACTTTTAGACTTTAAAAGAATTCTGAGGCATTTTGAATAAAGCAATAGTACAGAATATTAGAATCATAAGCTCACTGTCTACTTCAACAAATTTCTACTTTATGCCATAATAGCCCCAGAGCTTTTTAAATTTCTTTCTTTTATATTTTGAAGGATTCAATTAGGGTTCCTTGGATAGCTCTTTCCAATCTCATTCTTCTCTCTCATCAAAGTTAAACACTTCCATACATTCAGCGATTTTGTGCTCTTACTGCTAACTCATGCACCCACAATTGTTGCAAAGAATTGTTTTTCAGATTTTTCAACTTAAGAAAAATGGCACCTTATGCAACTTGCTCCCCACCAACATTATGGTCTGAGATATAGCCATATGGCTAGAGGTAGCTGTAGTTCTAATTTGATATTTGTCCCAGCCAGGAGAATGTGGGTTTACATCATAAAAACTGCTGATGGCATGTTTGTTGGGCTGAAGAAGAAGAAGAAAAAAAACATCTGTGTGGAGAAAAAAAAAAAAACATGTAGGGAAATGTTTACTGTTTGGTTTTCTTCTTTAAGTTGGGGGTGGTGGTGGTGGGTAGGAGGAGCAGAGAAGCCAAGAGAGGAGAAAGCGAAGTGAATTCTCCTTTTCAGCAAATTGCTGTATGTGAGACCGTTTTCCTGATCTCAGACCTTAGCCCTTAGAGTTCCAAGGCCAGATAATGTGGTAGAAATAGTTCTGTCTCTTTTGATAACTTGCTGTGTGACCTTGGTAAAATCACCACTTCTCTCTGGACCTTAGTTTTTTTGTTTTGTTTTTGTGGCACTGGGGATTGAACCCAGGGGCATTTCAGCCCTATTTTATCTTTATTTTAAAACAGGGTCTCACTAAGTTAATGTCCTCGAACCTCCTGTCTCAGCCTCCCAATGGCCTTAGTTTTCCAACAGTAGAATTAGGAGTAGAGCTAAGTGATCTCTTAAATCTTTTCCAACATGGATTTTCTGTAATTATTGCCTCTCCCCTATCTTTATCCCTCATATTCAATCCGTCAAGATGCTTTCTTTTTCTTACTTTAAAACACAGGATAGTTTACCCTCTGCTCTCACACCTCGTGATGATTCATATTCTCACGCTCTCCCCCTGGATTGTCGTATAGATGTTCAGCGGACCTCTCCACCTCTTGTGCTCCCCTTTTCTTCCTATACCACCCCACACAGAATGCTCACTTTTATTATGCCATTCCCTTGCTCAAGAATGTGTTGTAGCTCCCCAGTGCTTACTAGATCCGTTCTAACCACCTTTGTTGTTGTAAAGTGCTCCCCCATCTTGGCCCTACCACAAGTACCAATTTCCCTCTCATGACTTCTACCATCTCATGTGCAGGCAAAGCCCATCTCTTTGCTGGTAATCTTGCTTTCTCCCTACCTATCTAAAGTGTGCTAAGAAAATAAAAACCGAGTGACAGACTGGGGAATACTATTAAAAAACATGTATCTGATCCTTGTATCTAGAACATGTATCTTAAAAAAAAAACCCTTATAACTCAAAAGTAAGAAGAGACACAATAAAAATGTAAAATGTTTCCACAACACATTTATATGTGGAAATTATAGGAATAGCAAATAATCACATGAAGAAATTCTTAGTTAATAGGGAAACGCAAATTGAAAAAAATGAGGAAACTGCATACCTATAAGAATGAGGCTAAAATTAGAAAGACTAAAGTGTCAAATGTTGGCACAGTGGGGAGTAACGGGAATGCTTATACATGACTGGTGAGATTATAAAATGGCCTAGTCTCTGGGAATCCGGCTGGCAGTTGAAAATAAATCTCAATATCTTCTCTTCCCTAGGAGTGTTGTGGGTTCTAGAACTAATTCTCCATGGCTTAGCTTTGGTCATATGGCCCCGGCACAGGCTGACCTATTGGCTTATTCTTGAATAGAGATGGATTCGACCCT
>PVLC010019292.1:6558-20981 GCA_004027655.1 Graphiurus murinus | reverse complement strand
TTTTTTATTCTTTATTTTGAAACCGAGTCTCACTAAGTTGCAGAGTGCCTCACTAGGTAGCTGAGGCTGGCCGCGAACCCGGATCCTCTGGTCTCAGCCTCCCGAATGCTGGGATTACAAGCGTGCGCCACCACGCCCGGCTAAAATTTTACTTTTAAATACTGCCATTTAAGTTGGGCATGGTGGCATACACCTGTAATACTGGTATTTAGGAGGCTAAGACAGGAAGATTGCAGGTTTGCAACCAGCCTCAGCAATTTAGCAAGTCCCTCCACAACTTAGTGAGACTCTTGTTTCAAGACAAAAAATAAAATAGGGCTTAGGGTGTAGCTCAGAAGCAAAACACCCCAGCACCAAAAAAATAAATAAACAAAAGCCATTTACTCAAGTCGGGCGTGGTGGCGCACGCTTGTAATCCCATCATTGGGGAGGCTGAGACCAGAGGATCCGGGTTTGCGGCCAGCCTCAGCTACCTAGTGAGGCACTCCGCAACTTAGTGAGACTCGGTTTCAAAATAAAGAATAAAAAATAGGGCTGGGGGTATAGCTCGGAAGTAGAATGCCCCTGAGTTCAATCCCCAGTACCGCAAAAAAAAAAAAGTTTTGTTTTGAAACAAGGTTTCACTACATTGCTGAGGTTGGTATCAAACCATGATCCCCCTCTCTCAGCCTCCCAAGTACTGGGATTACAAGCATGTGTCAACACACCTGGATCACACTGACCTTTTACTTATTTATTTATTTATTTATTTATTTATTTATTTTATTTATTTATTTATTTATTGGTGGTAGTGGAGACTGAACCCAAGGGCATTCTACCTGAGCTACACTCCCAGCACTATTTTATTGTTTATTTGGAAACAGGATCTTACTAAGTTGCAGAGAGCCTCGTGTTGCTGAGGCTATCCTCAAATCTGTAATCCTCCTGTCTCCACTTCCCAAGTACTGGGATTACAAGCATAGGCCACCACACCTGGCCACACTGACCTTTTAAAAGTCATCATGAAAGCCAAGGGTGGTGGACCACTTCTATAATCCCAGTACTTGGGAGGCTGACACAGGAGAATCTCAAGTTTGAAGCCATGGCCTCTGAAACTTAGAGAAATCCTGTTTCAGAATAAAAAACAATTAAAAAAGGGGTAGGGTATAGCTTGGAGGTAGAATGCCCCTGGGTTTGATCACAATACTCCCTCCCAACACATACACACACACACACACACACACACACACACACACACACACACACAAATTAAGAGAAAAGTTTAAAAAAAAAAAATGGGTGGAGAAGGAAACGAAGTGGTTCTTCTAACTCAATAATGTACATGCAATTATACATCACTGGAAAATGTCTAAAACTTGTCTTACCTGGATGAAGATACAAACTTTGGAGTTTGTATATCATCTTTGTAAGTAAAAGATACAACTGCATATGGACAAACATGTCTTGGTCTTCGCTTTACTTCATCAAATCCATACTCATAAAAATAATACTAAAAATTAAAAAAATGCAAAGTTCACTTATGTAAGCAAATAGTAGACAGCAGAAACATATTTATCTTTTTTCTTTTTTTTTTTTTTGGTGTGTGTGTGTGGTACTAGGGATTGAACCCAAGGGCATTCTACCTCCAAGCTATACCCCCGGCCCCATTTTATCTTTATTTAGAAACAGGGCGTGGTACATTTCTAGTGGTCAGTTTTTCAAAAATAAATGTTTGAATACCAGCAGTAGTAATCTGGGATCAGCTAGACATAGAAGTAGAATATTTTATATCACAAAATGAATATAAAATGCAAATTTTATATTCAACTTAGTGAGACTCTTGTTTCAAGACAAAAAATAAAATAGGGCTAGGGGTGTAGCTCAGAAGCAAAACACCCCAGCACCACAAAAATAAATAAACAAAAGCCATTTACTCAAGCCGGGCGTGGTAGCGCACGCTTGTAATCCCAGCATTCGGGAGGCTGAGTTCAATCCCCAGTACCGCAAAAAAGAAGAAAAAAAAAGAAAAGAAACAGGGTCTCTCGCTAGGTTGATGAACCTACTTGCTGAGGTTGTCCTTGAACCTATGAACCTCCTGTCTCGGCCTCCCCAAGTATTGGAATTACAGGCATGTACTACCATGTCCGACCTTTATCTAATTTTTGAGAAACATATAACCATTTAAGTGCCTCTGACAGAAAATTTCTTTCAGCTACAGCAGCTTGTATTTAACTCAAAAATTTGCATTTTATATTCATTTTGTGATATAAAATATTCTACTTCTATGTCTAGCTGATCCCAGATTACTACTGCTGGTATTCAAACATTTATTTTTGAAAAACTGACCACTAGAAATGTACAACAAATTTCCCAATAATTTTTTTTTTTTTTGGTGGTACTCTTGGGATTGAACCCAGGGGCATTTCACCTCTGAGTTACACTCCCAGCCCTATTTTATTTTTATTTTGAAACATGGTCTTCCTATGTTGATGAGTCTCACTATTTGCTGAGGCTGCCCTCAAACTTGTGATCCTCCTGTTTTAGCCTCCCAACTACTGGGATTATAAGTGTGCGCCACTACACCCAGCTCCTGGGGCCCTCCACAACTCTTTGAGACCCTGTTCCAAAAATAAAGAATAAAAAGTAGGGCTGGGGGTATACCTAAGAGGTAGAATACCCTTGGGTTCATTCCCCAGTACTGCAAAATAAAAGAAAAACAAAAAAGTAGGAAACGGTGGTGCACACTTATAATCCAAGTACTTGGGAGGCTGAGACAGGAATATCAGCAATTTAGGTCCTCAGCAACTCTGAGAGACCCTGTTTCGAAATAAGAAAATAAACCCAGCATGGTGATGCAAGCTCGTAATCCCAGTAATTGGGAAGCTGAGACAGGAGGACTGAAAGTTTGAGGACAGCCTCGACAAGTAGTGAGATTCTCATCAACCTAGAGAGACTATTTCAAAATAAAAATAAAATAAGTTAGGTAGTGTTGTAGCTCGGAGGTGGAATGCCCCTGGGTTCAGTCCCTAGTACCACAGGAAAAAAAGAAAAAAAAGGAGGGAGAGGGGCTGGCATGTAGCTTAGAAGTACAATATCCTTGGATTCATTCTCCAAAAACAAAAAATAAAAAGGCTGAGGGTAGAGCTCAGAGGTAGAATGCTTCTGGATTCAATCTCCAGTACCATCAAAATAAATAAATAAAAAAAGGTATTACTTTATAGTGTTACTTCATATAGAAAACATTATAATTCATCAAATGTTACATTTTAAATATGTACTGTTCAGCAAATGATGAATAAAATATATATACAATTATTATTCGATCATAAAAAGGAATAAAATCGTTGTTTGATGTAACATTGATGGAACTGGAGGACATTATGTTAAATGAGCCAGGCACAGAAAGACAAATACTACACAGTATCACTTTAATGTGGAAGCTAAAATGTTGGTATCATAGAGGCAGAAAGTAGACAAGTAGTTACAAGAGCCTGAGATAGGTATGAGAGAGGAGAGGATAGTTAATCGATACAAGAGTGCAGTTGAATAAGAAGAATACCTTCTTTCTTTCTTTTTTTTTGGCGGTGGGGATTGAACCCAGGACCTCACACATGCTAAGCACATACTCTACAGCTAGGCTACATTTCCCAGCCAGAAGGGTAACTATGGTTAACAACGATTAACTGTATAGTTCAAAATAGCCGGTAGAGAAGAGAGAGAAGTGTGGGGAGCGGGGAAAGGGGGAATGTTGGGGATTAAACCCAGGGGCACGAGTGAGATATAGGTTGGGGATTAAACCCAGGGGGACTCTACCTCTGGGCTATACCCCCAACCCTTTAAAATTGTTTTTTGTTTTAAAACAAGATCTTGCTAGGTCTCTGATAGCTTCGCTATGTTGCTAACACTGTCCTTGAACCTCCGATCCTCCTGTCTCAGTCTCCCAAGGACTAGGATTACAGGTGTGTGCCACCAGACAGAGCTCAGTAGAGAAGATTTTGAGTGGTTTCAATACAAAGAATGATAAATGTTAAGGGTGACTGATGTGCCAGTAACCTGATCTGATCATAATATACTGCATATGTATACTGAAATGTCACACTATATCCCATAAATATGGATAACTATGAGTCAGGCATGCTGGCTCATGCTTGTAATCACAGTACTTAGGAGGCTGAGACCGGAGGATCCAGGTTTGAGGCTAGCCTCAGCTACTTAGTGAGGCCCTCCGCTACTTATTGAGACCTTGTTTCAAAACAAAGAAAAATAAGACTGGGGGTGTAGTTCGGAGGTAGAATGCCCCTAGGTTCAATCCCCAGTACCGCCAAAAAAAAAAAAAAAAAAAGGACAATTATGTGTCAATTATGAGGGTATATCTCGGAGGTAGAGTACCCCTGAGTTCAATCCCCAGTACCTCAAAAAAAAATAGGGCTGGGGGTATAGCTCAGAGGTAGAATGCCCCTGAGGTCAATCCCCAGTACCAAAAAAATAAATAAAATAAATAAATAAATAAATAGAGGTTGTAGCCAGGCGTGGTGGTGCACGCTTATAATCCCAGCATTTGGGAGGCTGAGACCAGAGGATCCGGGTTCACAGCCAGCCTCAGCTACCTAGTGAGGCCCTCCGCAACTTAGTGAGACCCAGTTTCAAAATAAAAGAATAAAAAGTAGAGCTGGGGGTATAGCTCGGAGGTAGAATGCCCCTGAGTTCAATCCCCAGTACTGAAAAAAAAAAGTGTTAATCAAAATAAAGAATAAAAAATAGGCCTGGAGGTATAGTTCTGAGGTAGAATCCCCCTGGGTTCAATCCCTAGTCTTGCAAGTAAAGAAAAGTTTTAAGTTCAATTCTCAGTACCACAAAAAAAAATCAATCAATAAATAATATGTGTTAAAGGCAGTGATCATACAAAACCACGCTGAGGCCACACTCTAGAGCAAGTGAGAACTAAAGGGTTTGAATATTGCTCTGTAGGCTTGAGCCACTTTATGTTTCTAAGCGTCTTAGAAACCTTGAACACACTGAAGTGAGAGACTCCAAGTCTCACTACTTGGAATCCCTCAGTGATATGTGAAAACCAGAGGCTAATGTGGTGACAACAAGAATGGAAAGAAATATTGAAGGATTTAGTAACTAATAGTTAAGAGATCATAACATAAGCCGGGCATGGTGGCGCTCGCCTGTAATCCCAGCATTTGGGAGGCTGAGACCGGAGGATCTGGGTTCGCGGCCAGCCTCAGCTACCTAGTGAGGCACTCCGCAACTTAGTGAGACTTGGTTTCAAAATAAAGAATAAAAAAATAGGGCTGGGGGTATAGCTCGGAGGTAGAATGCCCCTGAGTTCAATCCCCAGTACCGCAAAAAAAAAAAAAAAAAAGAGATCATATCATTAAAATGGATCCAGGCACATACCTGAGTAAGCTCATAGGCTCTGTAAGCCAAAAGTGATGTAATTCTACTGGCATTCTTCGACACATGACATTCATGCTTTGGTGTGGGGTCCAAAGCACTTTTATTTAACATAGACTCCAAACTTTTTACACCCATGGGGTCATATATACTCTTTATTTTACCCTAGAATAAGAGAAAGACTTTTAAGTGTTCACCTAGGAATGATTGTTGACTATATGTCGTTTACACTTTAAAAATTCTATTGACAATATTCTTCACTAACCTAAATTACCAACATATTACTCTCTTTTCTTTATTCTTTGTCAAGTATAGTTAGCTAGCTTAGATCAAAGATGGCAAATAAACTATTCTCAAAAATATTTTCATATTATTTTTTGGTTTTTTGGTGGTACTGGGAATTGAACCCAAAGGCATTCTACCTCTGAGCTACACCTCTAGACCGATTTTATTTCTTATTTGGAAACAGATTCTTGCTAGGCTGATAAGAGTCTCACTACTTGCTAAGGCTGTCCTCACACCTGTGATCCTTCTGTCTCAGCCTCCCAAGTACTAGGATTACAAGCATGCACCACCACACCCAGCTAAGTATGGACTTTTAATCAAACTCCTAAAAACCTGGAAGTCAACTAAAATTAAAATCCAAATCAAATGTTGTGTTTGATAAGTGAAATGTAAAAGGTGAAATTACCTTCATCATTTTAAAAATAACAACATCGCCCACTGCTCCAGTTTCCAAAGGATTAGCTTGTAATAAATCTGCATACCTAGAAAGATAAACTCCTAATAGAGACATATTAAAGAATTTGAATAAGTTGGATAGGAATACAAAATAAATCCAAATATTTAACCAATAATAAGATAAAACATAACAATCTTTCTTTTTTTCCTGTGGCACCACAGATTGAACCCAGGGCTGTTCTATCTCAGAGATATCCCCAGCCCTATTTTATTTTTTATTTTGAAACAGGATCTCACTAAGTTGTGGAGGGTCTCACTAAGTTGCTGAGGCCGGCCTCGAATCTCCAATCCTCCTGTGTCAGCCTCACAAGTTACTGGGATTATAAGAATGTGTCACCATGCCCAGCTAACCTTTCTTTTTTCTTGTGATACTGGAGATTGAACCCAGAAGTGTTATACCCCTATCCCTTTTTATTTCTTTTCTTTTGTTTTTGTGGTATTGGGGATTGAACCCAAAGTCATTCTACCTCTAAGCTACATCCCCAGCCCTATTTTTAATTCTTTATTTTGAAACAGGGTCTCACTAAGTTGCAGAGGGCCTCACCTAAGTAGCTGACACTGGCCACAAACCTGGATCCTCCAGTCTCAGCCTCCCAAGTACTGGGATTAAAAGTGTGTGCCACCACACCCGGCTTTCTTATTTTGAAAGAAGGGCTCACTAAATTACCACATGCTGGCCTTGAACCTATGATCCTCCTGTCTCAGCACCCCAAGTACTAGGATTACAGACATGTGCCACCATGCCTGACTACATTTGCCAGAATTTAAGGAGCTGTTTTTCCCAAAAAAATATCCATTAACAGAGAAGAGTCCATTAAGGTCCCTCGCCAAATACTTCATCTTGATGATAAGATTAGAAAAAACAGCCTCAAAGCCCAGTGTGATGGTGTAGGTCTATAATCACAGTACTTGGGAGGCTGACACAGGACGATTATAGGTTTGAGGCCAGCCTCAGCAATTTAACAAGACCTTAGCACTAATCCTCAGTACTAATAACTAACTAAATAAATAAATAGATCGATAGGGCTAGGGATGTATTTGGAGGTAGAACGCCTCTTGGGGGTCAATCCCCAGTACCAAAACAAATTAAAACATATCAAAAAAAAGTAAAGAGATTTAAGGACAGTAGAGACAGCTCAATCTAACCAAAGAAAAATAAAACAAGAAAAAACATGAAATTAGTTACATTTTCAAATTCACTTGGATTAAAATAAGGCTTTTTAAAAAGTACCCAAATTAGAAGTATGCAAAATTGGCTGAGCACCGTAGTGCATACCTGTAATCTCAGTACTTGGGAGGTTGAGACAGGAGGATCGCAAGTTCAAGGATAGCCTCAGCAAGCAGTGAGAGAGACTGTCATCAACCTAGTGAGACCCTGTTTCCAAATAAAAATAAAAATAGGAGCCGGGCGTGGTGGCGCACGCTTGTAATCCCAGCATTCGGGAGGCTGAGACCGGAGGATCCAGGTTCGCGGCCAGCATCAGCTACCTAGTGAGGCCCTCCGCAACTTAGTGAGACTCGGTTTCAAAATAAAGAATAAAAAATAGGGCTGGGGGTGTAGCTCAGAGGTAGAATGCCCCTGAGTTCAATCCCCAGTACCGCAAAAAAAATAAAAATTAAAAAAAAAAAATAGGGCTGGGGGTATAGCTGGGAGGTAGAACGCCCCCGAGTTCAGTCCCCAGTACCACAAAAAAAAAAAAAAAAAAAAATAGGGCTTGAGCACACACACACACAAAGTATGCAAAATTGGAAACAAAAGATAAAACCAGTTTTATATATCAGTACCTTACATAAGTCTTATCTCTTTTTATGGATAAAGCATATAGGAATTACAGGGACTACAGCAAGATTACATGTGGTTTTTTTTTTTTTTTTTTTTGCAGAACGAGGGATTGAACCCAGGAGGATTCTACCTCCAAGCCCCATCCCCAGCCCTATTTTTTTATTCTTTATTTTGAAACAGGGTCTCACTAAGTTGTGGAGAGCCTCACTAAGTAGCTGAGGCTGGCCACGAACCTGTGATCCTCCTGTCTCAACCTCCAAGTACTGAGATTACAAGTAGGTGCCATCGCACCCAGCTTGAGATATTTTTAAAAGGCAATTTAATAGCAGGTAAATATAAATGAAACAGAAAATAGATTACCCATGGAAGGTCTGCCAAGAATCGTTATTTTGGAATGGCCCACCTGCAATCCTTTTTCACATATACTTTGAACCTAAATAAACAAAACACTTTATCTTGTAATCATAACATTAAATACATCAAAAGGTAACTTGTAAACTTGTTCCAAACAAAATCTAACAGTCTAAATCATATATATTACACATTACAGAAGTTTCATTTTTTTTTTTTGTGGTACTGGGGATTGAACTCAGGGGCATTCTACCTCCGAGCTATACCCCCAGCCCTATTTTTCATTCTTTATTTTGAAACCGAGTCTCACTAAGTTGCGGAGTGCCTCACTAGGTAGCTGAGGCTGGCAGCGAACCCGGATCCTCTGGTCTCAGCCTCCCGAATGCTGGGATTACAAGCGTGTGCCACCACGCCCGGCAAAGTTTCATATTTATATGAGTTTATAACTAAATATTAATGTGAAACTGATTTATGCTTCCAAAGAAATTATATCTGGAATCCATCTTTATTTATGCTAAATGTTGCAGATATTCTGAATTTCTGCCTCTCACAAACATAACTGTTATGGTTGTAATGGTGCAGTGGGCTTTTTTCCTCGATTCAAATAGATATGTTGAGTTGGGAAATTAAAGAACCAATAGCTCAGTTGCAGCTTAAGTAAATCTTTATTACAAAACCAGTAGGAAATAAAAAGGGAAGAGAAAAAAAAGCCAGCATGCCTGAAAGACATGCTGGAGAGCCCAAAAATGGAACTCTCCCTACTTTCAGACCCCAGGCCTTAAGTGTTCTTATTGGTCAAGGGGTTGGTGACTCATTTTAGGCAAGTGGTTTATCTTGACTGTGGCCAGTATACTTAAGTGTAGGTGTATCTTTCTCTACGTTTGCTGTATTGGTTGCCCATTAATTATTGCTGCTTTAAAGTAACATATGAAGCTTACATCCTGCATACTGAGGCCGGATCATGGAGAAAAGGAAGGAAACAGAGGCACTAATTGCAGCCAGTGAGTTGCATGTAATCTCCCAGAGCAAAGCATACAGCTCTTGCTATCTTTATAGCTTTTGAGATAAGCCAGGCAGAGCTACTTGTGATCTTAGGGCTTTTAATTGCATATATATTAAAAAGGCAAAAGGCTCTAATTGCCTCTACATTCTTACTATGGGTTAACATCAGGGCAAAGGAGAGGGGTGGGCAGTAATTGGGAGGTTGAGATTGGAGGATCCAGGTTCACAGCCAGCCTCGGCTACTTAGTGAGGCCCTCCACAACTTAGTGAGCCCCGGTTTCAAAATAAAGAATAGTCGGTCGTGGTGGCGCAGCTTATAATCCCAGTACTTGGGAGGCTGAAACCAGAGGATCCATGTTCGTTGCTAGCCTCAGCTACTTAGTAAGGCCCTCTGCAACTTAGTGAGACCCTGTTTCAAAAAAATAAGAAGTAGGACTGGGGTGTAGCTCAGAGGTAGAATGCTCCTGGGTTCAGCCCCCAGTACCAGAAGGGGGGGGGAGGAAAAGGAGAGGAGTGGGGAATTTCTGGAGTGTAACAGACAAAGCTGTTTTTTTCCCTCTGCCTAAGTGCATGCATAACACCCAGGCTCTGACTGCTTTTTACATTTTTATTGGAAATCAATACTGGGGCAATTTCCCAATACCAGGACAATAACCATCCTCTCTTAGAGAATGAGTGATGAGGTAGAATAGGAAGAATAAAATTTAGGCAGGAAGGAGACACTGGGAGGAAAAGGAAAATACAGTTTTAAATTCTGGAGAGTTTTAAGCTAACTCCACCCCTTGGAAGTTTCTTAGGAGGTCCCCCACCCTAATCCCCGGGAGCCCTGCCCCCACCTGAGATTCAGGGTCAAGGACACCTGAGATTCATTGCCAAGGTCAGATCCATCTTGAAACCTGAGGAAGAGGAGGATCCAACTTTTCCTGTGCCTACCCTCTTTTGGTTGACCACCTATACCTGTGTTCCGGACTTCTAGGCCAACCCCCTCGGATATAAGGACTAAGGAGGCAAGGACTCCTTTCTCTTGCCCTCCTGCTCTGGGACTCAGAAGATCTCCGCTTACCTGTTTTCCCAGTCTCTTGTTTCCCTGAATAAATACCTGCCTTTTGTCCCCGACTGGCATGTGTTAAAATTCTTTTTATCATGGAGGCCAAGGACCCACAAGTGGGACCCTGTTATCCCACGACATGAGGACCAGGAAAATATTTAGAAAATAACTCTACCTAAGGGGGGGGAGGAGAATGGAGCCAAGAACATAATACAGAAGGCAATCTTTTTTTTTTTTTTTTTTTTTTTTTGCAGTACTGGGGATGGAAACCAGGGGCATTCTACCTCTGAGCTACATCCCCAGCCCATCCTTTATTCATTTTTTGAAACAGGGTCTCACAAAGTTTCGGAGGGCCTAAGTAGCTGAGGCTGGCCATGAACCCAGATCCTCTAGTCTCAGCCTCCCAAGTACTGGGGTTACAAGCATACGCCACCACGCTCATATCAATCTTTTTTTAATAAAGAGAAATGTATTCCACTGGGCATGGTAAAACATGCCTATATTCCCAGTACTTTGAAGGCTAAAATAGGATAGCAGGCTTAAGGCCAGTCTCTGCAACTTTTTTTTTTTTTTTTTTGTAGTACTAGGGATTGAACCCAGGGGCATTCTACCTTGAGTTACACCCCTAGCCCTATTTTATTTTTAAACAGGGTCTAACTAGGATGATGAGAGTCCCACTACTTGCTGAGGCTGTCCTTGAACCTTCAATCCTCCTGTCTCATCCTCCCAAGTCCTGGGATTACATGTGTGTGTCACCATGCCTGGCTGCAAGACCCTATTTCAAAATAAAAAGTCTTAGAAGTGTACCTAAAAGGTAGAATGCCCCTGGGATCAACCCCCAGAGGCAAGAAAAAAAAGGAAATGCATTATCAAACATTCTAGGGGAACAAAATAAGATTGGTTGGAGAAAAAAATGAGAACATTTGAAAAATAAATTACAAAACAGATACTCTGACCCTTTCTAAACAATTTCTTCAGCTTACACATCCAGAAAAATGAGTGTATACTTATTAAATGTCTTACTGAATTGTGAAATTAATAACTTACAGTGGAAACAAACATCTTCAAATTGTTTTATAACGGATTAACTCACCTGATATCGATCAACCATCAGAAATGCATAGGATTCTGAAAGTTCCTTATCTAAACGACCATCAGACTTCAGTTCTCTTCTCTTTTCTGTAAACTAAATGAAATTACATCTGTAACAATCTGCAAGTTAAGAGTTTCAAGACAGGCCTGGCGTGGTGGTGCATGCTTGTAATCCCAGCATTTGGGAGGCTGAGACCGGAGGATCCCGGTTCACGGCCAGCCTCAGCTACCTAGTGAGGCCCTCCACAACTTAGTGAGACTAGGTTTCAAAATAAAGAATAAAAAATAGGGCTGGGGGTGTAGCTCAGAGGTAGAATGCCCCTGGGTTCCATTCCCAATACTGCAAAAAAAAAAAAAAAAAAAAAGAAAAATGCCACAATTACAAATTTACAATTAAAACATTATAGCTGGGCATGGTGGTGCATGCTAATAATCCCAGTAGTTGAGAGGCTGAGACAGAAGGATCGCAGGCTCAAGAACAGCCTCAGCAAGTAGTGAGACTTTCATCAACCTAATAATAAAAAAATAAAATAGAGCTAGAAATGCAGCTCAAAGGTAGAATGCTCCTGGGTTCAATCCCCAGAAGCACACATACACATACACAATAAAAATATATAGTAAGTAACCCTTAGGCTTAAGACTCCATTTTAAGAACAGAAGTTAAGCTGGGTGTGGTGGCACATGCTTGTAATCCCAGTACTTGAGAGACTGAGATAGGAGGATTACAGGTTTGAGGACAGCCTCAGCAAGTAGGGAGACTCTCATCAACCTAGTGAGACCCTGTTTCTAAATAAGAAATAAAATCAGGCTGGGGGTGTAGCTCAAAGGTAGAATGCCTCTGGGTTCAATCCCCAGTACCACAAAAAAAAAAAAAAAAAAAAGGTTATTTTCCATAATTGTACATCAATAAGAACTTAAGATAGTATATAAGCATAGCACTATAGCAATGTTAAGGAAAAAAGAGATGAGCTATCATTTAAAACTTGTTTACCCGAGCCAGGTGTGGAGGTACATGCTTGTAATCCCAGCATTTGGGAGGCTGAGACCAAAGGATTTCAGCTACTTAGTGAGGCACTCTGCAACTTAGTGAGATCCTGTTTCAAAATAAAAAATAAAAAATAGGGATGGGGGTGTAGCTCAGAGGTAGAATGGCCCTGAGTTCAATCCCCAGTATCGCAAGAAAACTTGTTTACCCTTCCAATAAGCTACCATTTCGAGAAAATGTCTTTTTTTTTTCCAGTCTATTAATTGGTTCTGCAAAGAATCTTACAAAAAGTACAACTTTTAAAACTACAACTTAAAACATACCTCCTTTTCCAAAAGCTCATTATGTATCAAGCAAGCACGCTTGTAGTTAAAATTTGTTACTGAAGTTGGTTCAAGGTAAGATGAATGGAGAATATTTAAAACATCTTCAAATTCTCGAGATCCTGGAGTTAGTGGCTGGAAAAGTGCTACAATAAAAAACATTTTTAGATTATTTCACCTTAAATGCAGCTTCTATTTTTGTGGGTTAATCTAACTTTAAATAAAGCAAAAAAAGGCATCAAGGTTATTTTATTTTGACATGCAAAAGATCCTTATTAACTCACTGAATTAAAATTAAAACCAGTTGCCAAGCCGGGCGTGGTGGCGCAGGCTTGTAATCCCAGCATTCGGGAGGCGGAGACCGGAGGATCCGGGTTCGCGGCCAGCCTCAGCTACCTAGTGAGGCACTCCGCAACTTAGTGAGACCCGGTTTCGAAATAAAGTGTAAAAAATAGGGCTGGGGGTGTAGCTCGAAGGTAGAACGCCCCTGAGTTCAATCCCCAGTACCGCAAAAAAAAAAAAAAAAACAGTTGCCTAACCAGTTCCTTTAGCAATGAATAGCTAGCCTTACAAACAGGGAAATTGCAATGACCAACCCTTAAGGATACTACATGAAGCCATCTAGATTTCTTACTATCAAAAACCTTTGTATGAGCCGGGTGTGGTGGCGCACGCTTGTAATCCCAGCATTTGGGAGGCTGAGACGGGAGGATCCGGGTTCGCGGCCAGCCTCAGCTACCTAGTGAGGCACTCTGCAACTTAGTGAGACTCGGTTTCAAAACAAAGAATAAAAAATAGGGCTGGGGGTGTAGCTCGGAGGTAGAATGCCCCTGAGTTCAATCCTCAGTACCGCAAAAAAAAAAAAAAAAAAAAACCTTTGTATGTATTCAACTTGTCTCAACTATTTTGTTATTTTATGTTAGTGAATATGTGTAGGACTGTTATTTCTGCAAACTGAATGCTTACACCATAAGAACATTTAGACACTTATGTGTCTATAAACAAAATAACTGTTTACTTTTATTTTGGTAGTACTGGGGTTTAAACTCATGGGCATTCTACCTCAGAGCTAAATCCTCAGCCCTATTTTAACTTTTTATTTGGGAACAGGGTCTTGCTAAATTTCAGAGGCTGATGTTGAACGTGCAATCTTCCTGTCTCATCCTCCCAAGTACTGGGATTACAAGCATGTGCTACTATGCCCAGCTTGTTTGTTTTTAGTGGGACTTTTTTTTCCTTGTGGTATCTGGGATTGAACCAAGGGGTGTTCTTGCTCCAAGCTACACCCCACCTCTATTTTATATATTTATATATATATATATATATATATATATATATATATATATACATATATATGTATATGTATATTCTTTTCTATATTTTTAAAATATATACATATATATGTATATATGCATATGTATATTTTTATATATATAAAATATATATACAGCCGGGCATGGTGGCGCACGCTTGTAATCCCAGCATTCGGGAGGCTGAGACCAGAGGATCCGGGTTCGCGGCCAGCCTCAGCTACCTAGTGAGGCACTCCG
Source organism: Graphiurus murinus (assembly GCA_004027655.1). NCBI lineage: Eukaryota > Metazoa > Chordata > Mammalia > Rodentia > Gliridae > Graphiurus > Graphiurus murinus. The sequence goes on along the minus strand of PVLC010019292.1, from coordinate 6,724 downwards.
CAACTTAGTGAGACTCGGTTTCAAAATAAAGAATAAAAAAAATAGGGCTGGGGGTGTAGCTCGGAGGTAGAATGCTATATACATATATACATATATGTATGTGTGTGTATATATATATATATATATATATATATATATATATATATAATTTTTTTTTTTTTTTTTT
>PVLC010019290.1:0-30745 GCA_004027655.1 Graphiurus murinus | reverse complement strand
GATAGGAAGACAGGACAGGCTAAAAAACTAAAAATATTTTTCATGGCCATTCTGCACCTCCATTGTTTTATAGACAGATGTGATACACATTTTTAAGTCCAGAAAAACAATTTAATGACATTTTGTCTTTGTATGTTTTTTATAACTTCCATACATTCTTTAATTGTTCTAGTATATACTATATATAGTATATATATATGTAATATATATATATATATATATACTATTTTTCAATTAATGACACATGAAACCCTATTAGAGGAAACTTATAGATTTTTTCTACTCTTCTCATATACTGAAATCTTATTGTTTTAAATATTACTTAAAATAAGGAGTTATGAATGAATTAAAATATTTATTGTATAAAGTATTCATAAAAATATATTTGAGCAGAGTAAGTTACTTCAAAGAAGATTATTTGAAACTATGATTTTTGTGGTATATTTTTTTCATAAGATAGTGGGGGGCTGGATTGACATGTACATTTAAAAATTTTTATTAGTCCATACCCAATGAGTGATACATGAATTTCTGATTATTTTATTTCCTCAGCTAAACTAGTATCTGATCAGTGAATACTTGATGTGAATAAATGATTGAAAAAAATTACACAGCTTCTCAAAGATTTTGTCTATGAGGCCATTTCATTCTTGTCTGTGGTGTTACTTTCAGATATATACCTTTCTTAACCACAGAAGTTGGTCATATTTACATTTTATATAAAATAGCATGTCAAAAAAGTCTTCTCTAGGGGAGATCTCACTAAATTTGGAAAATAACTACCCATAATCTTCCATTTATTCTTTTCATGTACTGTCTCTGTCTCTCTCTCTCTCTCTCTCTCTCTCTCTCTCTCTCTCTCTCTCTCTCTCTCTCTCTCTCTCTCTTATTTGAACCCAGGGGCATTCCACCTCTGAGCTATACCACCTGCCCTTACTTTATTTATTTATTTTATTTTGAAACAGGGTCTAACTAAGTTTCTGAGGGTCTTGATAAATTGCTGAGGCTGGCCTTGAACCTGTGATTCTCCTGTCTTAGCCTCCCAAGGTACTGGCATTACAGGTGTGTGCCACTGCACCCAGGTACTGATTCTCACCTTTTAAGTCACCTTTAACCTCAAGCCACCAATCCTATTAAGAATCCTTCATAGGACTTTCTTTGGGTCTTTGTATCCAGGAGGAAAGCCCCACCACAGGAACCATGGGTTAGGATTTCTAACCCTTGTTCCTTAGATGTCCTTCTGGGTATGGTGATAGAATGTAGCTGCAGCTCTGGGTTGCATTGACACCACAGGAAAACTCATTGATTGAGCCCAATAAGCTTTAGATATTTTTCAATTTGGAACTCAGTAAAATACCAACAAAAGGATACATCTTATTAATCTGTCTTTTTTCTAGCTAATAATGAAAATGTAGCAATAAAAGGAAATGAAGAATCATTATGGGATTGATGTTCAGGGACATCTTAGCCCAACAAATGTGAATGTGACTTAAAAGCTTATCCAAAAGCGATTGCAGTGATTGCCTGAATTACAGTTCATTCTCATTGCTGGCTTGAAAGTGGCTGTTCAGTATACAACCATAAATAGATATGCATCATTGTTACACTCATTGAGACCATAAAAAGGTGCTAATAGGCTTATGAACTTGGGAAGAAATTTCTGTTATTGAAAAAAACCTGTGTCAGTTGCCAAGCTTGTTAATATTTTGATCTTCCAAATACCCAAATGATTCTAGCTGATTTGGTTGTTCCCAGTTGTAATAGTTTTAGAATCAAATGCAATATGTCAATAGTATATAACTATCAAATTGTGGAGAATAGCCAGCACACTCTTAATTATAGACAGAGAAATGAATATGTACATAGAATTGTATGCCCTGAGGAAGAAAAATTTATCCTTTCAAAACAATAATATTAGTTATTTTATTTGATATAATTGTATATTTATAACTAATTTAGGAAATAAGAATATGCAATCATAATTTTTGAAGATAATTAAAGGTAAAATTAACTTTTAAAACTCTTTAAAATAGAATTCATATATTTTATTCACAGGTTTATGATTAAAGCAACAGATCATACCATGTGTCTTTCACATGTCTTCCTAATAGTGTATAACATAATTTTGTCATTTTTTAATTTATTTTTTATTTATGTTGTTTTTTCCACATATGACACAGAAGTGCTATTGTATGCTAAGAAGTCTTTATGTTACTTTTTTTCTGGGATAGCAGTTATAACTGATTAAAAAATAACAGAAATATTCATTTATTGAGGTTTCTTTAATGGTCAGTTGCTATTTGAAGACTCTAGCAGACCACAGAAGGGCTTGTTTGCTTTTTTAAAATATGAAATTTCAGCCAGGCATGGTGGTGCACTCTTATAATCCCAGCATTTGGGAGGCTGACACCAGAGGATCCGGGTTCGCAGCCAGCTTCAGCTACCTAGTGAGGTCCTCCGCAACTTAGTGAGACCCTGTTTCAAAATAAAGAATAAAAAATAAGACTGGGGGTATAGCTCGGAGGTAGAATGCCCCTGAGTTCAATCCCCAAAAAATAAATAAATAAAATATGAAATTTCGGTTGACTGTCTTCTGAACTCTCCTTAGAATAAGCTAATATACTCCCTTAAGTCTCATTTATAGACTTAAAGCCACATATTGTCTCAGCAATCACCAAACTATCTTTAGAGCTGTGGAGAGTTTGCCAATATAAGTGAAAATGTTGACAAAATGAATAAAGGAAGAGAAGAATTGTCTCTGAACTATTATTTGCCTTTCCTTAATTTATGAGTGCATAAATTAACAAATAAGATGAAATTGAGTGTGATACAGGCTTAAGAATCATTTGTGTATCTATAGGATCTGAAATTGCTTTGAAATCAGTCATGTTTCATAGAAGTACCTCCATTCTTATTTTGTAATCACATTGTTTGGAATGTTTATTTTTAATATTTATTTTATATGCTTTCATTTTCATTGGTGTATTATAGTCTCGCATCATAATGTAAATCATGTTGACAGTGACATACATACATGCACACAGCACTTGGTGCCCCCTACCTGTTGCCGCTTCATCTCCCCGCTTTCTTATACAGAGTACTGAGATTGACATTGGTATTTTCACATAGGTATACATAGCTGATGGTAGTAATCCCATCACTGCACCTCACTTTTTCCGGTCCCCTGCTCTTAGACCACCTCCCTGGCTCCACTGAGGTTTCTATTTATGCTATTTGTGCCAAAAAAGCAAAAGTGCCTTATAATAAGTGAAAAAGGAAAAGCAGTTATTATCTTAACCTTTTAGGGAGAGTTGGCTTCCTAATAGATTTAGAAAAGAAGCGTTTAAATTGATGACAAATTTCGCTTGCATTTTAATTATTATTTGAAGTCCTCATTTTTTTTTTAACAAGTTAAATGTAGGAATAGAACCTCAGCATCGACAAATATCAGTTTTCACCTCTACTCCTTATACAGCTCCTCTCCCTTCCTTAAGTTCTTACAGAGGAAGCATGCATGGCAATTGAAAGCTTGTGTTGTCAGAAACCTTGAGCAGTTCACCCAGTATGGCCTTTCACCTTCAGAAAGGACAACAAAAGCCTTCCAGGGAGAGGGGTATTTATTCTACTCTTAAAGATGTCCAGAGAAGTTTAAAACCATAGCAGGGTCACTCTGTGCTCACTGTTGAGATGAGTTTTATTATCCCGCCCAAATCCCTCCTATTAGAGCTCCCTTGTCCTCTGCACTTCTCAGTGTGTGCTCAGAGCAAGTCTCCATTCCAGGTTCTGTGGAAGTTGAGAGTACAAAGGCATTTTTCTCTTGAGGAAAAGCTAGTTTTCAGTGTCTCTTGTGTAACAATATTTTATATGCTGAAGACTGTAATTAGGTCATCTGCTTGTAATTAGGCCACTTTGTTGGCTAGACTAAATAACCTAAACAGTATTAGTTTTATTATAGATGTATTGATAATTTTTAAACATTTGGCTTAAATGACTCTTTTATCATCCTCCAAGTTTTCCAATCGAGCTGCCAGTTGTGCCCAGGCATGTGTTCATCTGACTTTTACAAGGGCTAACTATTGCCTTCCAGGGATTAAACAGATTAGTATAGATTATCTCAAATTAAACAAACAAACAAACAAAAAAACAAGGTGACTCTGTTAGTGGTTTTTTTTTTTTTTTTTTTTTGTGGTACTGGGGATTGAACTCAGGGGCGATCTACCTCCGAGCTATACCCCCAGCCCTATTTTTTATTCTTTATTTTGAAACCGGGTCTCACTAAGTTGCAGAGTGCCTCACTAGGTAGCTGAGGCTGGCCGCAAACCCGGATCCTCCGGTCTCAGCCTCCCGAATGCTGGGATTACAAGCGTGCGCCACCACGCCCGGCTTTGTTAGTGGTTTTACATGTACTCAATATAAGTGATAAATTTGGGGTTTTGTGTATCTGTTTCTCTATAATTAGACATATTTTTAGAGGGAAATAGCTATAAATTTACAGCCTCTTTCTGTCATCACAATAATGATAGAAAAATATGGTTAACTTGCCCTCATCCTGCTGTATTTATGTGTGCATGGACATCTACACAGAAAGGAATAGAAATAACATCAATAATTACTAAATGTTTATTATGTGCATGAACAAGACAATCTCTGGCCTATTTGGGAAAAAAGGGATGGTTTAAAAAAAAATTAAAACAACACAGTATACTCTTATGCACCATTGGAGGAATAAACTGGAAATGTAGTGTTTCAGTTGAGGTTTGTGGAATCAGTTGGATTCTATCCAACAGAGAAAGTGGGAAAAGCCTTAAAAATAGCCCTTCAGGAATATTGTGATCGGTTATAAGTGTTCCAAGACTGTTGAGACACAGGGCTGAACAGGTAGTCGGGCTTAGTGGTGCATGCCTATAATCCCAGTACTTGAGAGGCTGAGACAGGAGGATCACAGGTTTAAGGCTAGCCTCAACAGCTCAGTGAGGCTCTCAGCAACCTAGCAAGACCCTGTTTCAAAACAGAAACAAAAAGTAAAAGTGGTGAGGATATAGCTTGGAAGTAGATTGTTCCTGGAGTCAATTCTCAGTAACACACACACACACACACACTTGAAAAAAAAAAAAAAAGGGGGTGGAGAAGAACTGGCCTAAGGAGCTAAAACCACAGGGAAGAAGGAGCCGTGAAGAATTTTAAAGGGTTTGTATCTTAGTTTAAATTGCAAGCAATGTGGCACTTGGATTGAAGGCCGGTACAGAAGGAAGGAGACTGGAAATCTGATAAGGAGCTTTCCTAGACAGTCCAGGAAACCTTGGGTGAAGACCTGAGGGAAGGGGCTGACAGGAGTGCTAATTCTGCAGCTGGGCGGCCCTTATGAAAGGGGTGATAAGAGGCTGAAGTCAAGCTCTTGTTCTGTCTTGGACTTAGGGAGGTCAGGGGAGCAAGGCAGTGAGAAGGGAGGAACACCTCTGACTTTGGATATTCCCGTCACTTGTGCACTTGCAGGAAGAAACTAGAGGTTTTGGTCTGGAGCTCAGGGGGGAGGTTAGATAGGGAAATGGAGACTGGTGGTTAAAGTCAAGAGACCAGGCTCAGTGGGAAGAAGAGAGCTCAGTGGGAGCCCTCAGGAAGGGGGGTGGTGTTGAGAAGGAGGGAGGCCCGCAAGAGCAGCCATTGGTGAGGGAGGAGAGGCGGGGAGCTGCAGAAACAGCCATGCAGCAAGTCGTTGATGGTAAATGTCTCTTGCCACGGAAGACTGAAAGTGACAAGATGATTGGAGACCTTAATTAGGGCAGTTTAACTACAGCATCAGTGTCAAAAGCCAGATGATAGTGGCTTTAGGAGCAAATGGGGACAGGAAAATAATTAACATTTACTGGCAACTATCATGCTGCAAGCATTTTATTAGGTAATTCTAGGTTTTTCTGTTTAATTCTCATATGAACCCTGTGAAGTAGGTATTTTCCAGATAAGAAATTGAGTCTTTAGGGTTTGTCAAAATTGCACAACTAATAAGTCCTCAAGCCAAAATTCAATTTTGTGTTCATTATTGTTCTTAAATTATTTGGTCCATGGATGTGATAAGATAGGTAGTGTTGATAATTATCTTCTCAATAGGTAAATAAGGTATGCATGGTTTATGAAGTGACTTAAAATCTTCTATTCATAGTCTGCATAGTAGTATGTTCCTGCTTCAGTGTAACTCATACCATCATCGTGCAAAGGATAACAACCTAGCAGTACACCAAAAATATAATAAAGTATATTATAGGCATTGGGAATAAAAATCTCTTGTGAAATCAAGTATATGAACACATCCATACTACAGAAACATGCAAGGATGTTAAACTTAGGGCTAACTGGACAACAGTAAAAGGATTTAGATATGATAGACTTGAAACATGATAAAATTATTCATTCGGGAGGGATTAGTGGTCTTCCTTTTTATAAATGTACAGTGATGAGTCTTTAGGACCAGTAAAACATTTAGCAATGTTCTAATAATAGTTATGTTATATAAAGTATTGATTAATCAACCAGACTGTAATAAGTGGTATCTCTAATGAGTGTCTAAGGATCAGTTGGCGACTAGTTAAATAATTAATATGAAGAGTAAAATGACATCATGACCATAATAGTAAATAGTATAAATAATATTATGACTATTATAAAACTGTTTATGATTTGTAGAGAAAGTGACAAGAGCTGAGCATTTGAATAAAACTACCCAAATAGTAGAAAGGTGGAAACTTTTGCAAGAATGTAGTTTCTGTTCTCTGTGGCCTTCTCTTAGCGATTTCTAAGCTCCAATGCTGTGTCCTGGTGCCAGACTGTGGGTCCAAGGGAAGTGACAAGTCTTGGAAATTCCAGGTTTGGGATTCTAGAAAATTGGGGAAAGTTTCTTGGATTAAGGTTCAAAAATCATGGGAAATAAGTCATATATTAAGCAATCGTATTAGGGGTTACTACAGAAAAGTATAGGAATAAATTCAAATAGGAAAAAATAAATAAAGTTGTTTCTGATGGCCTAACATACAATGAATTTTGCTTTATGTATGAAAACAAGGGGAGTCCCTTCTTTTGGAAATTCATTGAAAATGTTGAATTACATTTTATTTCGACCCATAAAATGAAAAATGACTTAAAAATCTGACAAGTGAATTTGTTCCTAGGAATTTCTTGGGCTGTTTTTCTTCTTTGGATTTAAGATGGACTTGAACTTACTCTCACTTTTTTTTTTTGTTTGATGAGATTCTAGTCATGTTTTAGTTTATATCACAGCAAAGAGGTTTTAAATGACCTCTTTATGAATGCAGTCACCGCTGCTCCCATTCTCATTTCCCTTGATCTCAGCATGGCTTTTGACACTGTCAACCGTGCTATCATTTCAGAGTGCTTGAGGGAATTTCCATCCTTAAACACTCAATTTTACATCAAAATAACACTTGAAAAGCACAGTTTTATAGGCAAATATTTTATCTAAGTTTTTTATAAAAAGAATACTGAAAATTCAATTTAGTTAAAACAATAGCATATAAAGGTCTGATTATTTTTATTGAGCTTTGGAGATGGCTTCTACTTTATCCAGCTACAAGGAACTGTTTTTAAGATTTTTTTTTTTTTTTTTACCTCTGGTCCATTTAGTTTGTCATGAGCATAGGTGCCTTCGTGTTTAAGAAGTTAGTGGTCAAGAAGATATAGCAATGGAGCTTTGTTTTGTACCAGAACTTACCTGTCTCTATTTAGCTGTGGCATGTTGTTGGTATGAAGTTATTTCTGCTACTGTATTTATCTAACTTTCTCCTAGTGAATATGCTAAAAGACTGATTTACTTGCGTCTTTTTTCTTCATGATATGCAGGCTAAAGGAAGGTATTTGCAGGTAAGTTCTGCTCTGCACTCTTAGAGTACCTCACCCTTCAATTTCAGTGTTGCTACATAAATAGAGCTTTTATAGTCCAGGATTATTAGTTACAGAGCTTTTGTCCTTGAAGTGTTCTTCCTTTGAACATCATGTTAGCATATTATTAAGACTTACAGATATCACTTGAAAAATAGAACCACATTTACCCCTCATGTATTTCCGTCTGACACAAAAGTTTAGTCTTTGGTTTCTATTAACTGTGAAGTGGACAGCTATTCTACCCAACTGGCTATTCTGCCAAGAACCCTTTTCTAAACCCCAGAAAACCTTGAAGTTATGGGGATGTGCAAAAGTGATGAAACCATACTCCCAGGCAGAACTCTGGCACCTGAGCACCTGTGGAGCTCTCAGCAAACTAAGAGGTGGTGGTTGTAGTGTCTGAGTTAGTAATCCTGAGGAGATTTCTTGATTTAATTCTAAAATATGTTTATTTTGGCCATTGTGCTTTTTGGAACCCATCACTACAAGTTTCAATTAGAGAGCTTTATGTTTTGAGTAATGGTAAAGAATTTGTTTTATTAAAAATAAGACATATTCGGGAGAGGCATCCTGGGTGGGGAGAAGCTCATCAAGCACTGTGTGCATGTATGTCCCTATCACTTTGAACTTCATGATGATGAGAGACTACAATTCACCAATAAAAGTGTGTGTGTGTGTGTGTGTGTGTGTGTGTGTGTGTACACACATGCATACATATGACATCTGAGAAATTTCTCTTTAGACTCTTTTGGATTTCTGATAAAGAAAAAAAGAAAGGAAATGACTAAAAGAAACCTAATGAAATAATTGACATTGAGATGGGTTAAGGTAGGGTAATTGTGAAATTAATGGGCACAACCATCTTCAGAAGCCAATGCTCCATTGAAGACAAGCTGTTTGTAACACTTCACCTTATACTCTTAATAAAAGTGGAGGATACTTTTCCAGTGAAATGGACCCAATATAATTGGAATGGATCTGAACAGGTTTCCCAATGGACACAGTGTGTTGTCTTCAGAAGTAAAGGCAGCACAAGTAGACAGTGAGTAAGTGGTCCTAAAAGCTGTGACCATCCACGTGCAATAACTACCCTTGTCAAAGAAAAAGTTCCTTGGCTCTGAAAACAATCAGAACAAGAACCATGTCTGTGATACCCTGCCTATAAAATCTGGAACCCAAGTCAACCTTCTCTCAGTCTGTGCTGTGTGGTTTACTTTCTGCAAATGTCATGTCAACTTCTGTACTTTGAGTACTTTGTGATAGGTAGAAACCTGTAAGGCCTCCTCAGCAGCTATTGCTCCCACACATACAAGAGCAGGGGGATTGGGATTTGGGGTAGTATACTTTGCATAACTGTTACAAAGATGATCTGAACAATTTGTGAACACAGTTTCTGTGCAATCTGTGGAAGGAGGCAGTTTCAATTCATTTCTAAAGTTGGTTGTAATATGCTGCCAACCAGGCTGACATCTCTAGAAATAGTTCCCCTCCCTTTATTTTCCTTCATACTCATTGATTAAAACTGAGATGAGTGAATATGCTGAAAATTCTTGGCATTTTCTCTTTTCTTGAAAATTTTAAGAAGTAGCAAAAGCACCATGTAGTGAAGGCAAAAATAGAGCAAATTGTTAAATTTCATGAATTTTTTCGCTAGAATTAAAAAAAAAATTCAACTATACAGATGCTAAAGTAGCACTTTATATATAAAATGGAGACTGAAATAAGAAATATAATTGAATTAGCATGAAAGCATTAAGTGATAAAATGAATGTTTTTATTGACTAAGGGTGAATAGTTGAACTATTATAGTGAATATCTCAATCAACGCATCTCAGATATTTAAGACTTAAATGTGACTTAGATATAGCCCCTGGCAACATCTGAGGAGTTTCTAGGCAAAACTGAATCATTTAGAATGGCATCTTATTACTGAAGGAATTTTGCTTGATTCACATAAGCTCAGATGATAATTTTTTTCTTAGAGCAAGTTATCTACCAGTATTTATAATGTGTCTGTTGTGTTTTAAAAGGCTGTTATAACTGGTCCTATTTTAAATGAAGTACAAATTTTAAAGTCAATATATGTGTGAGTATAAATGGAAACATAAACAATTCAACTTTTTTTTTGTGGTTTGAATCTTTAGCTAATATCAGAATTAGTGAGAAATTGTAACATCAATGAATAAAAGCCCAATTCATGTTGCACATTATAAGAATTATCTCAGGATTTATAATATCAATCATTTAAAAATTAATTTAATTTAAATTTAGATACCAAGAATGGCCAAATATCTCTATCATTAATTGGCCAACGTAAAAAGGTATGTGTTTTCAGTTTTCTTTGGCTAAGATTTGATTTATCAATCCCCATTCTATTGTACATTTTTATATCAATGTGATTAAATTAGGATGGTATTGCAAATACAGAAAACTATTGAGAAATTACTTTTCCTCTTGGGAGGCTACTGCTCTGGTATTCCATCACTTTTTGACTAAAACACTTCAATCTAGATTTAAAAATGGAAGTCTTCTGTAAGGACTAGTGTTTCTCAGTGTGCTTTCAGAGAGAAAAGAGGTATAACTCTCTAAATAGAACTATGTTGCAGGTACAGAGAACTTATTTAATATAAGGCCACCCACTTTTCCAAAAGATCAAGATGGCTGAACCAGCTGTCTTATCCTGCTCACTGAGAATTGGACATAATCCATCACTTTTCTTCAAGGGAGTTTGTCTTATCTCTAGAGTTTTGGTAATCCATGAACAAGACAAGCACTTGGTTGTCATCTTTTTCTCAAGTGCCCACTATTTGACATAAAAATAGTCATACAGTAACTACTTATTGAATATACATACAGGTTAAACATAAAATTCAAAGAATTAGGATAATTCATCATTGTGTTCAGGAAGCACATTTGAAAAGAGTACTTCATTTTATGAATTAAGAATGGAAAAAAATTCATCTGTGCCACAGGGACATATTCCACCAACTGTGGTTCCACCTACTTTCCCTCCTGTCCAGGAAGATACAAAACATTTATACACTTATGTATAATTTTTTAAAAATGCATTCTAAGACTTTTCTAATAGATTTCCTGTCAATTTCAAATATAAAGAAATACAGCAGTGGATAGGGAAGGGAAAATGAAACAAGGTTCCAATGGTCTTATCATGTCTACTCCCAGTTAAAATCAAAATGCTAATATGAATGTTCAGAAATTTTCCTGAAATCCTATATGTAGACATAAAAATCTTAGAGGGCTTCTTTGAGCTAAAGATTTATGTGCTGCTTGATTTGGGAGATGGAACCTGACTTTAAAGCTCTGGATGGTATATTTTTAGAATTTTGCCCATCTTGGCAAGAAAAGAGAGAGAGGCAAGAGAAGAAAATACTGAATGAATTATTAAATGTTGATTTGTCATTAAAAAATCAGTTGTGAAGACATGTCCATTTGGTGAGTGATAGATAACCAGTTAAGGTGTAGCTCCAAAAGTTCGTCTCAATGACAGGTTTTCGTTCCTTTTGAATTCTATGGGATTGTTATTCACTTGCTCCCGTAGTCAGGACTTTACATTGGTTATCCAGATGAGCAGTATTTACTGTTGAGTACATTAGGATAGTTTTATCATCACCTCAAGTGAAGATTACAAAGAAGTTATGTATGGCTTATCAAGCATATATATAGGTGTCCAATGTAACTGAGCATCTGACTGGGATTTTGAGATTGTTTACATGCATCATTCCTTGTCCTTTCTGCTGTCCTAGTATCATTGTATCATACCCATTCACTCAATAAGTTTTTTCTGGATTGGCTTTCAGTTAGTCTATTGTTAGTTCCAAAACAACAAGTATTCATGTAAGAATTAAGTGGTTTTCTTTACATCATCAATTTCATTTTGCCAATAGCAGGGGTATGAATATCATATTATTGGAATGTATTGGTAGTTGGGTGAATTGGGAAGATGTGGACAGGTACAAGGAAGTGGTTTCTTGATTTATTTTAAGCACTGGATATGTTGGCACATTGAGGAATTGAATTCTTAGATTTCTCTTCCCCATGATTTGTTTCACCTCATGACTCTGTTCTAATTATAGACTCCGTGCAGTATTGCATAGTCCAAAATGGTAGCTATTAGCCCCATGTGGCTATGGCCATTTCAGTTTCAATTAGTAAAATGAAATAACATTTAAAACACATTTCCTCGGTTGTACTGGCCACAGTTCAAGGGCTCAGGGACTACATGGGTCTGTGCCTGCTTTAAAAACAGTGCTGACTGACCACAGAACTTCTCCCATCGCGAGTTCTACTGGACAGTACTGATTCAGTGTGTTTTCAGATTTCCACATGCTTCCCTATCTCTGTGCCTGCCTTTGATCTTCCAGTCCTAGAGTATTCTACCTGCACCATTGTCTTGCTTTTCAAAAGAAAGAGTAGCTGAGTTTAAGTGATTTTCATTTTTTAGTATACTTTGCATATTGTTTGCTGTCAGTTCTTCTTCTTAATAATTATAGCAGTACTCCCCTATTCTGAATATATATTAAAACATTTTTCAGGAGGGCTGTGATGAAGTGCACTTTTACCACTCCTCTTTGGTGGTGTGGTTCAGTGCCTTGGTTTTAATTCATGGAAACACCACTGCTGCACAGTAAATTATATTGAAATAAGTGTGGCATATCATGACATAAATATTGCCTGAAAATGAGGAAAAACAAGTTTGACACTCAGGTGGCTAATACATCACTCAGATATTAGGAAATGGATTGCATTCCTGTTGACAGGAAGTAAGGGGTAGAAGATGATTTCAGTAATAAGTAAGTAGGGAAGGAAAAAAACAAAAATGGGGATTATTTTTAGCATATTTAGCCATTTGTAGGGGTGAATACCATAGATCATTAAGTGTGTTATCCTTTCCTGTTACTCCTTGGCCAGTGTGTCTTTGGTCTTTCCAGAAGAGCCTGTATTGGCAGTATTTATCTCTGTTCTGTGAATTCTCTCATTTGCATTGCATTCATTTATTGAATTCATTCATCCTTCACTGTGTCATTTCCCTTTCATACTTCAGTTTTGTTTTCCTTTTCCCATCGATGCAGGATTATAATTCTTAGCACTCAAATGCCTTGGAAATTCAATAGAGAAGAATCACCAGAATGTCTTTTTTAAAAAGTAGCAGAAATTTCTCTTTTTTCTGCTTTGGAACAGCTGAGAAAATAGCAAAAGGTCTAGGGTGAATTGAAAAGCATTATGGGAGTGGGGAGAGTGATCAGGAAAGCTATCAGGACTGGCTGCATTTAGAAGAGAATGATCGAATTAAGAAAGTCTATCTACTATGGCCAACAATAACTAGGAACTCTGAAAGCTACTACATATCAGTCCATCAATTCAAAAAGCAATCTGTGTGTTAGTCTCCTTTTTGCTTTTGGCCAGACAATGCAGAGCCCCAGGGCAGCAGCCTCCCAAGAGGAGAAGTGATTTTTTTAAATAGTTTGCTGTATTTGGGATACCATCATAATTTAATCATGTTGATACCAAAAAATGTACAATGGAATACATTGTGAGACAGTGATTGGCACCTGCAGTCACTTATTATTTTGTAGGGAGTTTAACATGCCAATCAATTGTATGAGCAATGTATGCTTGCCTGAAATTGATCTCGAGCACCTCATGCTGAGCATTTTGATATTTTCTATTAATGTAGGTCATTGCTAGGCTATAGACTAAAATTTTACCTGTGCTTCTATTTTGTGACTAAGGGGGAAAGGACAATAGGTATGACTATTGAAAACATAGCAAAAGAAAACTTTTTAGAATGGATTCCAAAGTAGATTAGCAAACTGGCATTTATTTAATTATTTCCTCCATGATTGTCAAACTAAAATGAGCCTACTATGGAGAATTTTTAAAGCACAAGCGAAAAGATGAAGATTGGTAATTCTACCAATGATAAAAGCCAGTTTATAATGTTTGCAGCTCTTTTCTTCGAGTCTTTTAAAGTTACCTGAGTATGCCTATAAATAATGGTGGTTCATGCCTATAAACCCAGTACCTGGGAAGCTGAGATAGGAGGATTGCATGTTCAAGGCCAGCCTTAGCAACTTAGTGAGACTCTTAGAAACCTAGAAAGACCCTGTTTCAAAAAATAAAAGGGGCTGGGGATGGATCTCAGAGGTAGAACACCCCTGAATTCAATCCCCAGGACCACAAGAAAAAATATCCAAGTATGGTTTGGTAGAATGATTTAAAAGAAATTTTGTTAGCATATCTCACATCACTAAGTATTACTTAAAAACCTCATTTTAATAGTGTAGTACATGTGGACTTGGGATGTAGGTTGGAGGTAGAAAGCACCTGGGTTCAATCCCCAGTGCCACACATACAAAATTTACCTGAGTTTGGTAAAATGATTTAAAAGAAATTTTGTTAAAATACCTTACATCATGAAGTACTACTAAAAGTATCATTTTAATAGTGTAAAACCTATAGATATACTGTGATTTAATGCCCTATGATTAGGTATTTAGATTGTTTTCTTTTAACCAAATGTTCCTTTTTTAAACATTATAAATATACTTTTATTGGTATGTTGTAATCATACATCATAATGAAGTTAAGAGATAGAATATATATCTTAATGAAGTTAAGAGTGATAGAAACCTAAGAGCACTTAGGTATTTCCTATGTGTTTGCTATATGAATGACCTTGTGATGAACATTCTTTGCATGTAAATTTTGTGTTAAACTCTGCACTCCTTTAAAGGAGTGATGGATGAAGTCATAATATAGGTATTTGTATCCAAAGGCATCTCCTGTGTGTGGGTAGCCTGCTCTTGTCAAGTGTACCTGCCATTGCTTCCGCAGCAGTGTGTCAGAATAATAGCATTCACCACATCTTTGTCAGCACTAACAGAGCTTTTTAACATTCCTTAATTTGATAGTGAAAATTAGTATTCCATTGAAAATTGTGTAACTTTTGTCATTATTAAATAAACAATTTTATCTCTTTCACTTCATAGGTGTTCTACCTACTTCCATGTTAAAACTTCAGTTTTTAATTGGTTGCTGTAAACTAGTTGTTAAGGCTATAACTCATTTATAGCTTTAGTATTTTCTACAATTTTCCCTTCAGTTGCTTTTATTTTAATATATAGTAATATATTTATATTGATTTTTCTTATTTAAATCCATGAGATTTTCCTTCTGGGATGTCTCTATAACTTTTATTTTGCTTTGTTGCAGTACTGGGAATGGAACCCAGGGACATTCTACCTCTGAGCTATACCCCCAGCCCTATTTTTTATTCTTTATTTTGAAACAGGATCTCACTAAGTTGCAGAGGGCCTCACTAAGTAGCTGAAGTTGGTTGTGAAACTGCAATCTCCTGTCTCAGCCTCCCAAGTACTGGGATTGTTGATAGCTGCTTGGATATTGTTCTAGCATGAACTCTTAGTAGAGAACTTGGGGAATAGTGTGCTTTAAAGAAATAACTAAACATGCTGAATGATTACATGCTATATATAACAATCCAGGCCACTGTTTTCTCTCAAATGTGCCAGCGTTTGTATTCGAATTATACTTCTTTATTATATTTTTATAATCTAATTTCTAGTGGGGGAATAAAAACACCTTGTCCCTCTCTTCTAAATTTTCTTTGGAATTCTGATCTGTTTTTCCAGGTGAGCTTTGACATTTCTGGTCAACTTTAAGGAATATTTCTTTGACCTTTTTATTAGGGACTTGAAAGTATTGACATATCTAAAAGATTCCATCTTCCCATTGAGGAATCTGATGCATTCTTTTATGTCCCTGAGGAAAAATTTGGCAGTTCTCTTGATTTTTTTATGGAAAAGACTTTGAGCCTCATTCCTTTAAGATTATTAGATGATTATGCTTTTGGTCAATTAGTTTATCAGATTAAAAAAGCATCCTCCTGTCTCTACTTTTAGTATAGCAAATATTAAAAGTATACCAGTTTTTTAAATGAAACTTAATTTTTGTTGAAATGAAATTCATATAAAATTAACTATTTTAAAGTACACAGTCTAGTATCATCTAGTACAATCATAATCTTGTGCAACTATCACCTTTATCGAGTTCCAAAATATGTTTATCACCTCAAAGAGAAACCCGGGTCTATTAAGCATTTGCTTCCTGTTTGCCCTGTTTTAGCCCCTAGGCAATACCCATCTCTGTCCTGTCTCTATGAATTTACATATTCTGGATAGCTCCTGTAAGTGGATTCGTATAATATGGATCTGGCTTCTTGCACTGAGGATAATGCTTTTGAGGCTCAGCCATGTTGTAGCATATATCTATCTGTACTTCACCTCTTACTATGACAGAATACTACTCAGTTGTATGGATACACTACCATTTTATTATCCACCGATGACATTTGGATTGTTTCTAATTTTTGGCTATCGTGAATAGAGCTGCTCTGAAGGTTTAGGTACATGTATTTGTTTGAGTCCTTTTTTAGTTCATCTGTGTATATACCCAGCAGTGGAGTTGGTCATCTGTGTTTAAAAATTTTGAGGAACCACCAAAATTTTCCATAGTGGCTGAACCATTTTATATTCATGATTTATCTACATTCTTGCCAACACTCTTATTTTCCATGCCTTTTTGAATTCTTAATCATAGTTATCCTATTGGGTATAAAGTGGTACCTAATTGTGGTTTTGATTTGTATTTACATAATAAAGTATAATCATATTTTAATGTGTGTTTTTTGGGGGAAAATCCATTGTTTTGAACCCAGTTTATTGATACTAAATTATTTTTACAGTCTTAAAACTTGGATATAGTTTTGTAACATTTTCATCAGTTACTGAGACACTTACGTCTAACTTTCAATCTCTAAATCCTTTCATACTCCTTATCGCCATTTACTTTGATTCATTTCCCAGTTAACTGGAGTACATCTTCAAGTGATTTTTAAGTGATTTATGTGTTAGACTCTCTGAGTGCTTGAATATTTTATTTATTATTATTATTAGCATACTTGAATTATAACTTGGCTTGTTACAAAATTCCTGGCTCATGCAATTTCCCCTCTTAATTAAATCATTGTAAATGTTGCTCTTTTGTCTCTCTCATAGTGTATAAGTTGCTGGGGAGATACTCGATGCCAACCAGAATTTTGTTTCTTGGAAGTTAAGTTGGTTTATTCTACAGAAGGATTTGCAATTTCACAACCATACTTTGGGCCTTGTGTTGAAAACCTATACCATGGTGTATGTATGTGACTACTTATATGTCTGAGAACTTTTCTTTAAGCATTTAGGAATCCCAGTCCCTAATAAAATGTACAAAAAGATCTTCATTAAAAATTTCCATGCTTACTTGGAAAAACTGAATAGTTCAGTAATTCATGAAAATTTAGAAAAGAGGAAGAAGATAAAATTCCTCCTTTTTTAGATCATGATGTACTCTTTTGATTTACAACCTTTTTGCCCCCTTTTAAGGTTTTGATTGAAATTTCTGTAGTTTTTCTTCAATTTTGTTCTTGAGATTTACTTTTATTTTTATTTTCCCTTTCATTGTTTCAGGTGTAATTCAAAAGGTGGCTCTGTTTTCTGATTTTCGTAATCATCCTCTCATCACTTTTAGTTCTTTGTCTTGTTTTTCTAAGGTCTGGAAGAACTGCACAATATCACTTTCTACATCAGTGGTTTGCTATTCTGCAGTGTTCATTATATTCTTTGCTATATGCTGTGCAGTTTTAATTTTTCCTATTGTGATTTTTCTTTTCTGTTGCTACGTGCTGTACAGATTTTATTATCCTTACCATGCTCACCTTTTTTTTTTCTTTCCAACGTCTCAGTTCTTCTTTATTATTGTATCTTTCCTGATGTTACTTCACAGACTACATGGCCAAGAAATGGTAATCACTGCAATGTACCAATAAAAGTATATTTAAAAAGAGAAAGGTAGGGCTAGGGTAGAAACCCAACCCATGGGAATGGAAACTTGAGCTCTTAGAGTTTTAAAAATCTTTTCAAAAAATTTATTACATATATAAAATAACTAAAAGAAGAATATATAGAGTATGGTTACTTGAAAATCTATACTTTGCTATCAAAAGCTTGACCCTATGAATGAATCACAAGTAAAGGGTCATAGATGGTTTACATTTCATCTAGCATATACTGTGTTCCTTCCTAAGCATTGTCTTATATAGGAATATAGAATGTGTCTCTCAACAAGCTGAAGTAATAAAGGAAGTGGGAGTTTTCCTTTACCCGTGTTCATCTGTCCTGCGATGAATTCCTTTGCTTATACATGTTGAGTTATGAGCAATGCAGCATACTGCACACACATCAGGCATTGGTAATTTGTACAGTAGGGGAAAGCATGAACTTCAGAGTGTTACACAGGTGTGAATTTGCACAACTATTTCCCCACTTTCCATTTGTATGAGCTGTACTATCTTACCCCTGAGCCTCAGTGCTTCACTTTGTACAGATTCCCATCTCCAGGGATCTTGTGAAGACTGAATGAGATGACAGTACATTAATGAACCTAGGGCAGCACTTGGCATATGCTGGGACTTGGAAATCATAACTCTTACACAAGATGTATTTACTGACTATGAATCAGACACCAGGCTAGGCCCTGGAGGCATACATATGACATAGTGCCTGCCCTCAAAGAACTCAAAATAAAGACATTCAGTCCAGGCACAATGGCGCACACTTGTAATCCCAGTATTTGGGAGGCTGAGACTAGAAGATCTGGGTTCATAGCCAGCCTCAGCTACTTAGGCCCTCTGCAACTTAGTGAGACCTGTTTCAAAAAGAAAGACTAAAAATAGGACTGGGAATATAGCTTGGAGGTAGAATGCCCCTGTGTGTGGGGGGAGGACATTCAGGAAGGGAAACCAGAAATAATAATATTCTATGATGAAATTGCACTAGAAACTCAAAACTGCTTTGTCTCATTCAACTTTGTACTCTGGTGACTGCTACAGTTCCTGACACATTTAGGTGGCACAGTAAATGATTTACCGTGTGATTACTGGATTGCGTAAATTAATAATGTCCAGGACAGAGGTTTACCAGAGGGCTGGGGAAAGCAGGAAAAAGGCCACAAGTCAGGGAAAATTTCTAAGACTTTACACTTCAGATGAAGTATTTTGCTTCCCTCTATCCTTTGTAAACTGGATTAAAATTTTGCTCTACCAAGGGACTTGATATTTCAAGGAACCTTGCTACTATCTTTTTGGTAAAGTGAAATCTTTTGTAATGCAAATAATCACTTCCTAATTTATAAATGGAGCAAGTTAAGATTTTTGTATGTCAGGTTTTCTTTTCTTTTAAAGGTGGGCACAATAGTCTATCTTTGCAATAAGCAAAAACATCCTTGCAGTAATTGAATGAGAAATTATTGATTGAATTCAATCTGCATTCTTTCTTCCCCATCCTATGAAGAATAAAGAAGCTGTTTTAACTATAAAAATGCCCTTAGCAAAGTGAGTAAAGGAAGGCATGTTTGTGTAGACTTTTTTTTTTGTGTGTGGTACTGGGGATTGAACTCAGAGGCATTCTACCTCCAAGCTATACCCCCAGTACCCCCAGCCCTATTTTTTATTCTTTTATTTTGAAACCGAGTCTCACTAAGTTGCGGAGTGCCTCACTAGGTAGCTGAGGCTGAACGCGAACCTGGACCCTCCGGTCTCAGCCTCCCGAATGCTGGGATTACAAGCGTGCGCCACCACGCCCGGCTAAGGTTTTCTTTTTTTAGTTAGCAATTGACTGACCTTTATAGGTTGCTTCTCTAAGACTCAGTTTTCCCATATGTAAAATGTGAAATTTGGACCAGAATATTTCTTATTTCCATTGCTGCTCTAAAATTATCTGGAAGAAAAAGAAAATGATTAATGATGAACATATAATTAGGATAATAAATTACATATAGTCAATATGCTAGGAGATAGAAATAAAAAGGATTCTTCTACGTTTAGGTTAAGATCAAGAAATCTAGATTTAAGCCAAGTGTGGTGGCATATATCTGTAATCCCAGTACTTGGGAGGCTGAGACAGGAGGATCACAGATTCAAGGCCAGCCCTATGCATTTTAGTGAGAACCTGTTTCAAAAAACAAAAAAAAAACAAAAAAAACTGGGGCTGGGGATGTAGCTCAGAGGCATAATGACCCTGTGTTCCATCCCCAGTACCACCACCACCAAAAAAAAAAAAGAAATCTATGGATAACCATGATCATGATTAGTATTTTTGGAAATTCCAGGCAATTATTTAGAAGATGAGATTTATGTAGGCAGTAAGAAAACTGGTTATCATATACAAATATGATAAGCAAAACTTCACTTACATATTCTTAAGTATTCATATTGAATTGCAGTAATGATCCAGAAAAAGCTTGTGTGTATACACTCATTAAATATATTTTAACTCAACTGTGGCACATTGTATAACATTTAATTACACTAAACAGAAAGAGGCAAGGTCTACAAGAAACAAGTAGATCAAACAATCATTGGGAAGTCTACATTATATTAATCTCCTGCTCCTGCCACCTTTCATCTCTGAAGGATATTTACAGTACTATCACAAGCACCCATAAGGTGCACTTTATCCTGTGTATGTTGTTAAATATCAGTCCAAATTTGTTTTCAGCCAAAAAGCAATTTTATCTCTTTAAGCAAACATTTTGGTCTTATGTTAGATATTGATTTGGGGGAATTTATCTATTGTCTCATCTTTGTGGTTTAGAAGTATATTAAAATAAGTCAACCTAAGGAACAGTGAAGGTATAAATATATTATGTCACTTTGCCATTCATTTATTCAGAAATTTATCATGAGCGGGCAATATAGGCAACTAGGGGTGTTTTAGTATGGCTTTAGAGCTGGCTGCACTGGCCACCTGAGCCTACTGACAGCTTAATCTGTAGCTAGCTGGGCTTTGAGCTGTGCTATGTGTGTAAGGTACACACTCTATTTCAAAAAGTTTAAATGTAGAAGGGAAAAATCTCCATGGTATTTTTGCGTTCCATAATGAAATGATAATATTTGGGGTAGGTTGGGTTAAATAAAATATTTTTGTTTTTGATGGTACTGGGGATCGAACCCAGGGGCATTCTACTTCCAAGCTATACCCTCAGTCATATTTCATTTTTTATTTTGAAACAAGATCTCCCTAAATTGCTGAAGCTGGCCTCAAATCTGTAATTCTCCTGTCTCAGCCTCCTAAATACTGGGATTACAGGTGTGTGCCACCATGCTCAGCTAAATAAAATATTCTTAGGTTAAGCTTAGGGGTTTAATTAGCACTCTTGTCTAGTATGCTGTAGGCCCTGGTTTCGATCCCTAGTATTGCAAAAAATTAAAAATTAAATAAGTAAAATTAAGCTCAGTGATTTCATTTTAATTTTTAATGTGACTACTGGGGAATTGCATTCTATTTCTCTTGGACAGTTCTGCCTTGGAGTTAAATAAGCAAGTCATTTGTTGAGTGCTGACATGTTAGTTCTGACAGTGTGTAAATACACCGATGATTGATGGCTCATTGATAGCTCTTATCTGAGACATCAGTGATATACAGGAGTTGTAATAGACTTTCATTTCTTTACATTTATCCATCAATGTAAGAAGACTATATGAAAGTGTATAAAAGAAACATTTCTCCTCTAAGTGACTGTGGAAAGTTGGTCACTCTGTCTTTTCTCCATTCTAGGCATTAGAATGTGCTTGTATTTCCTATAAAGGAGGTGTGCCAAGATTTACAAACGCCTTTCAAATTTCTTGTTCAAATTAGTTTTTCTAATAACGTTTAAAAAACCAATGTATCAATCAAAGCTGTGTTTCATCACACCTTCCCCTGCTTATCTCCTCAGATGCCTGCAACTATAAATAAAGTGTGCTTCATTAGCACTTCTGATGCACGAGGCTTCTTTTACCCTGTGTCTTAGATCAGAATCTGCCCATTTACTTTTCTTTAGGTGTAACTTTTCCTTTAAGATTACATGTCCAGCTTGCAACTGGCTTATTTGCTTATTATATTTAGTAGGCCTAGTCGTATCAAGTCCATAGTGGGTACTATAAGCATATTTATTGAATTAAAGGACCACCTGATGAGGCTTAAGAGATTAACTGTTCTTCCTCCAGCCTCATCAGAGTTACTTTGGCACTATAGTGTCACATGTGAGAATTAACCTAGAGGCTCAAGCAAACTGTCAGGGCAAACAACAGCAGCCAGTATAGAGATTTTGCTGTGTTTTTGTGGTTTTCTAATTTTAAAAAGCAAAGTTTTAGAAATTATAAAACTAATCAAGTAATGGTCATCTACTTGATGTTTTGATAATGCAGCTGGTCCAAATAGTCTCTATTGCATTTCAGCATTCTGGCATTGTCTGTAAGTAAATTCAACATGAGAGGTTGTAAATGTTTCCTCTGCTCTATCCTTCCATGCACTTGTTCTCCTCTTGCTCCTGAACCCTCCCCATATGTCTGTATCCAGAAATGACCTCTACTGGACAGTAGCCTCACCAGTCCCACCAAGATCACTTGGTGGGTACAGCTAAGCCAGGACTTGCTCCCTCTCTCTTTGATCTCACTCTCTTTCTTCAGTTGAAACTAAGAGCAGTTTAAGCTCAAAGTTGCATTTGGACTATGAAGTCACTGTGCCACCTCCCCGCTGCCTCTTTCTTCCCTGAGCCAATTTGAATTGCTCGCCTTCTGCTCGGAACCAGATATGATTTCACTGTTTCCTAAATAACATTCATATCCTACTGATCAGATAAAACCTCTTCTTGTCACTGTTTTTAATCTAGCTCCAGTATGATAGCCCTTGATACAAATGGGTGATGTTTTTCTACTAATTATGTCCCCTCCCTGTTTTTTAAGCTTTAATGCTCAATACTCTGAGTCTGTCTTGTAGGCAAAAGGAAGAATGATAACTGTTTCATTCTATTCAATGTGAAATGCCTTTCAGAGGCCGAGCAGGCCTCTTTGTTGAGTTTCCTTGGAGCATATCCTTGTAGAGAAACAGTTCCTACGTGGTGGTGGTGGGACTGGAACTGCTTCCCTAAGTTCCTCCCAAGGCCTCTGTGGCTGGTTGAGCAAGTAGCCCAGGGAACTACTGGAGCACAGAAATTCACATGGTGCAACTCATTTTATTTTAATATGAATAAGATATTCACATGGTTAAAATTCAAGAGGTACAAAAGAGCATATAATCTTCCTCCCACCCTGGCCTCCTGCCACTGGGTTCCCTGTTTTGGAATCTACCACTTCCGTCAATTTGTATAAAAAACAAAAGAAGATGGTAAGAATGTGCTTTTGCTGTGTGTACATAACATGTGCATGCTCTGTTTGCCCCTTTTGTACCTCATGATTTATTTTGGAAAGGGTTCCATATTAGTATATGATGGATTTATTTTTTTATGGCTGCGTACTAGTTTATTTCATGGGATTACATAATTGATTTTATAATATTCTATCTTTGAGTACATGTTATTCTTTGCTGTTACAATGTCACAAATAGTAACTTTGAATACATAATTTTATATGCATGGAAGTGTACTTAGGAGGTCACATTCCTTGATGTGCAGTTGTAGTTGAGAGCCTGCCTATGCGTCTTTGAAATTTTAAAGCCATTTTAATTTCATATATTTTTTGAAAAGAGAATATATATTTATAGTATAATAATTTTAGAATGAGTAAAGAATGAAGAATAAAATTTCCTTCTCCATCTCTCAACCGTCAAGAGAGGCAACTGCTATTCATACCCCTTTTGTGCCATTCCAGAGACTGGCTGAGCATGAGTGGTGTGTATTACTAAGATAGATACATTACCTAGGAAAATTTTTTTTTCACCAGGAAGATTTTTTTTTTCTTTTTCCTTCAGTCCATGATGCTGATTCTCAGCCAGGAGTACTTGTGGCTTTCCAGAGCACATTTGGCAATGTCTAGAGGCCTTTGTGATAGCACAGGTGTGTGCTGGCTATGCCACCGGCATGAACATCTTGTGGGAAGCGACCAGAGATAGTGCTGAGCATGCTATAGTGAGGAGGATACCTACTCACAACAAAGATGTGTCTGGTTCATAGTGCCAGTGCTGGGAAACTCTGATGTTCTGGGGATTGAACTCAGGGGCATTCTACCTCCGAGCTATACCCCCAGCCCTATTTTTTATTCTTTATTTTGAAACAAGGTCTCCCTAAGTTGCGGAGGGCCTCACTAGGTAGCTGAGGCTGGCCGGGAACCCGGATCATCCAGTCTCAGCCTCCCAAATGCTGAGATTACAAGCATGCATCACCACACCCATCAGAAACTCTGATTTTCAAGACAGGAGAGCTTTTCCAAGATGTTGATTTCAGTAGATACAAGGCTTCATGAAATCATTCCCCTTCCTTCACCTCTGCTGCCTCCACCTCCTCCTCCTGCTGTCTGCCATCTGATCAGCATAAAATGTCATTGCTGCGTTATCTCACCAGCAAGGGGACGATGCCAGCAACATGTCATCTACTTAGCCGGCCTCCAGGATGGCTAGGATACAGTGAGTGTGTTGTCCCAGGTTTTCTCATTTCTCTGCTTTCCCTCACATGTTCTGGTAGTTTGCTGAGAAAGGATACATGAAAAATAAGTTGGGAGGGATCTTTAATTTCTAAAAATGTCTTTATTCCATCTTTCTACTTGATGGATATTTTGTTTGGAGTTCTAGAGAGGAGATTATATAAATAAAATAATTGTAGTGCTGGGAGGTTGTGAAAAGAAATGATTTTACCTCAGAACTGAAGGCCTTGTCTCCACTGTCATACAGCTTCTGGCTTTGTTGTTGAGAGACCATTTTGATGATTGTTTGCGTGCAAGCTTCTCCCTGGATGGTCTGAAATGTCCCACTCATGTTTGTGACATGGTGTGAATTTACTCTTCAATGCATTGGGTTCTCAGACGCTTGAGATCTGGAGACATCCTTCAGTTTTATTTCTGGAAAATGTTCTTGAATAACCTCATTGACTTCCTGCTTATTATCTTTCTTTTCCATCCTGGTACTCCAGTTTAGTAGATGTTGGAATATATGGACACGTGGACAGTTTTTTTCCTATATTTTCTCTTATGTTTTTACTTGGCTGTGTAGGAGATTGCCTCAATTTTTTCTTTAACTTTTCTATTGATTTTTTCATATTTTTATATTTTAAGACCTTTTTCATTCTGAGGTTTTTTTTTTTTTTTTTTCCTATCCTATTCCTGTCTGTAGATGCATTTTCTTAATTTTTTTCCCCTGGTATTTTTTGTTTGGTTTGCTCTTAACTTTTCTTCTCTGTGCTTCTTCTGTTTTTTTTCCAAATAAATATTTCCTGTTTGTTTCATCTGGCCTCTCTCTTTCATGTCAGAGACTTCTTCAACTGTCTTGTGCTCTTTGTCCATTTGTGGTGAAGTGGTTTGAAAGTTCTGAATGCATGAATTGGGCTTATTGAAATTCACTATTGAGTGGCCTGGGTGAACCTGGTAGTGAACTCCAGTGTCTGTTATCTTCAATTTTGTGCTCTAGAGAAGAAGCTTCCAGTGCCTCATTTGCAAGGCTTTGGTGTTCTGAGAGCCCTCAGGGTGCATGTCATCACTCAGTCTATGTATTCAGGACCCTCAACTGTTCCTGTACTCTGTAGTCCAGAAAGCTCCAGGGAATAAGCCTTTAGACCTCCCATCCTCACTTCTGCAGACGTGGTCTCAGCAGTTTGACCAGGTATCCAGTTGCTTCTCAAACTTCTTTTGTACAAGTCTCCTTATTTTAGCTATGTGCTTCTACACAGAGCCTCTGTCTCAGTTCATAGGTAATTAGGACTTTAGATCCCAAACCATCAGTGGCTTTTGTTGTTCATTGTGTTTTTGGGGTTTTTGTTTTGTTTTGTTTTTCCTTAGTCTACGATTCTGTGGGCTTAGCTGATTGCTACTCAACAAGTTGTTACTAATCCACTTGTTTACCATCTTGAAAATTTTTATGACTGACACTTTTGTTTTCCCAGTTCTTGTGAGTTTATATCTTTAAAAACTAATTGCTCCTGTAGTTTCAGTGTGGTCACAAGGAGGAGCACTTAGTGTATGTCTGGCTGCCATCTGAGCCTAGAACTCTTTGTAGTGAAAACATTACATACAGGCTTTATTATGGAAGGGTGTAGGTAGAGTTGGCCTTCGTTCTGCTTTTTGCTGCGACTATGTCCTAATTTAGATTTCCATTTTGGCCCCTGGAGCCTTGGTGGCAAGCTACTGGAGCTATTTCAGAAGCCCAGGCAGATTCCCAAGTCAGCTCTTTTATAACTGTGCCGATGGAGGCGGCGATGCTGCTGGGGGAGATCGGCTGGCTTGCCAAGGGTTTGCTCTTGCTGTACTCTCTGGACTATGCTTCCCTTAACTCACCTTTGACCCTAAGGACTGTGGGCAAAATCTTTTTGAAAACATTTGCTATGCCAACATTCCAGATTCGTGTCTCAGAGTGTTTAATGTTTGGAAGCTGTGAGTTGAAACCTGTCAACCAAGTCCCCTGCTCTGTAGTTCAGAGGGACAAGTGCATCCTGACTCCTTTTTATGACTAAGAGGGAACTGGATTTGTAAAGCTGCTTGTA
Organism: Graphiurus murinus; assembly: GCA_004027655.1. Lineage (NCBI taxonomy): Eukaryota > Metazoa > Chordata > Mammalia > Rodentia > Gliridae > Graphiurus > Graphiurus murinus. The sequence continues at coordinate 4,276 of PVLC010019290.1, read as the reverse complement.
TTCACAGATCGGTCCATATAAGGGTAAGAAATGTGGGGAGGGGGGAACATGGCAGGGGGGATGATGTTGTTTTTTGCCTTTCCCCCAAAAGAAAAGGATTCTAGGCCTCCTAGTCCTCCTCCTGCTTGCTAACAAACATTTATGATAATTAGTTACAGCCCAGAGTTATTTATTTTTTATTATGTGTGAGCTGATTTTGATAACATTTTAAGGAAAATTATTCTAGGATCTGCCTGTAAAATGACCATTTGAGGCCTTTCCTCAGGGTTCTTTACCCAGAGTTTTGCCTTTTAGAACTGTGTAGTCAGGCTGGATGTGTATAGTTGATTTATGTTTCTAGTCACGATTTCTTTGTTCCAATAAGACTTTATGGACACTTCAGTTGAGTTTAATATAGTTTCCACGTGTCACAAAGTATTACTTTTCAACTTTTTTTCCAGTGATTAAAAAAAAAAAAAGCAAAACTATTTTTAACTCACAGACTGTACAAAAACTGGTTGGTGGGCCACATTGGGCCCACAAGACGTACTTTCTTGACCCTGGTTTAAAGCTTTTGCCTTGGGGTGAGCATTCTTTCTCTGGTGCCCAGTTTCAGCAATGATGTGATAACTTGGATGTCTACCAGTGTAAAAGCACTATTTGAATTGTAATATCCATGTTCAAGTTTTTGCCATCATGGAAATGTTATTTAAAGCCAGTTGAAACCATTCCTGGGCACTCACTCCTTTGACAACCTTTTTTCTCCTTCCCTACCATTCCCATTCTTCTAGACATTTTATTTTTCTTCTAGGTACTTCCAAATAATTTGTTTTGTTTGGAGTACTGTTTATATACTATACACTATACTAGATGCTTAAGATGTATACATATAAATATAACTCAGAGCCATGATTTCCTGGCAGATAAAACACAGCCATGGAAGAAATTTCTTTTTTCTTTTTTTTTTTTTTTTGCCAAAATTCATCAAGTGTAGAGATGTTTGGGGGAGGGGTGTGGTCTGCAGGTAGGCATGTCAGCAGAAATTACATAGGTACTTTCCCCTTTATTTCATATTGTATATGAGACATTTTTATGTATGTATTTATTCCCATTTTGGGGATGCCGGCAACATCAAAATGGTGAATAATAGTGTTATGATTCAAATTTTTTAACGTTACCATATTTTTACTACTCTAAAGAGATTTCTCTTCAGATACTCTGACAATTTATTCATTAATTTAAGCTTCTTTAAAAAACTTCCTTTGAAAGCTATATTTCTTTGGCAAAGATAGATCACTACTAAGTAAAGATTTATGATTGAATAAACAAAGAGCAAGGGGGAGGCTTAGGTGATGAAGTCTGTGCAGCGAAAATAATACAAATAGGAACATTAAAAAGAAAGAAACCAGTCTAAGGCTGCAGAATCAAAGAACAACACAATTATAGATTTCATGGCAGTAATAGTAAGTAATATAGTCTCAAGTGAATACTCCTTTATTTCATAGAAGGGATTGGCATTTGTGCAATATTCTTAGTTAAATTTCAATTTATTGGATTTTTGCATCACTGCAGATTGATCTATTGAATTTGTCACAGTGGCCTTGTTTTTACCTTGATGTGTTTAATACCTGCTGGATCTGAATGCCAATCAATTTAGGTTAATTTCATTAAGTTTGCTATAGCTTTTTAAATTAAGGGCACTGCTGACATTACCAGTAACAAAATGTAAGTAACAAACATTCATATATTATTGTTCTAGAAAATATATTGGTAATATATATTCTCTTTGACCATTCCTTTGGTTGGATTTTTAAATTCCCTTAATTATTTACAAGAACATAAATCATTTAACATTTAAAATTTTAATTATCTGCAGTATCATTACTTAGTATTCTGTGCCAAACTTGAAACTCAGTATAAATTTCAGTTCCCACTAAATAGATTTCAATTAAATCCCTTCCATCTTTTCTAGAGGAGAAACAGATTATATTTAAAAAATTATATTCTGCTTTCTACTACAAATATAAAGTGGGAGTGGTTCCTTACAAGTAATCTTTTAGTTCTTCTCTTGTGCATTTTAGTTTCCAGACAAGTAAGATTTTTTTGAGTAATATATTTTGCAGTGAGCTCTGAAATATGCCATTCTGGAACTCGACTTGCATTATTAACTGATTTTATTAGCTATCATTAAGGCAGTATTTATAAATATTGCTTTGAGAACTGTGGTTACATTTACTAAAGATAGAATCAAGAGGGAAACAAACTAGTGCACTGGAACTCTTTAAAAAATAAAATAAAAAGAGCAGACTACAGTGTTTCTAAATGCAGTAGTGAATTCATAAAAGAGAAAACACCAAAAACAGCAACAACAACAAAACAACCCTAAACTTTCAGCAATTATTTGACCATTCCTTACTGCTTCTTGATACTGGTATATAGTCATTAGTACAGTTAGTACAGTTTTCTATGGGGATATTGAGCAAGCGTAAGTTTGTTATAGCATATGCTGATCCAGAACTAAAGAGATTTTAGTTATGTAAGGCTCAAATTATCTTTGACACATTTTGCAGGTTACATAGAAAATCCTACCTAAACATAGGACTCTTCTTTATCAGAGAGCCTACCCTCAGATTTTAATCATCATTTGTACCCCCAGGGTTTAAGGTTTCCAACAGGCCACCTGTCTCAGACATTTAGAAATTCACAGGACAGATGGGAAGGTGAAAGAATTTGTCCTTGGATGAAGAAATTCTTACATCGCAGGAATGTTTACTAGAAGGGATGGCCAATATATCACATACATACCATATATTTGTCTAGCATTCAGATATCATAATGGCATATTTCTCAGTAGTATAAATACAGAATTTCTTCCTATTCATTTGGTAGTCCAAAGAGAGAAAAAATCATACATCATTTAAAACCTGGTGGTCAGGTGATCCACAAATCAAGAAGTAGTGTTATAGTTCACATTAACTTTCCTATACCTTCTGTTTATGGAATGTGTACCTTGTATAAAACTGTGCACCCTTGTGTTTAAGAAATTGGGGTCTGGAACCAGGTTGCCTGGGTTTGGATCTCTGCCTAAATACTGGTTTCCTTAGCAAGTGACCTAGTTAGTGTCCCTGTGCCTTAGTTGTCTCATCTGTGAGATGGGATTTTAATAGCTTTCCATAGAGTGTGAAGACTTCATAAAGATACAACACAAAAAGTATCTAGAATAGTCCTGAAACTGAGATTTAGTGTTCGGTACATGTTAACTATTAAAAATGTACCATGTCTGTCAGTTTTCTGTCATGGTGACAAAATGCCTGAGATAGTTGGCATACATGGAGGAAAGGTTTATTTTGGTTCATCTTTTCAGAGATTTCAATCATGGTTGGTGGGCTCTGTTGCTTTTGGGCCTGTGGCGAGGCAGACTATCATGGTGGGAGTGCATGCTGGAGAAAAGTTGCCCACTTTTTAAAAGCCAGGAAGCAAAAAGAGAAGAGGAAGGATTGGGGTTTTAATATCTTCTTCCAGGTCATGCTCCCAACAACCTATCCTCCTCCCATTATGCATTGCCTCCTAAAGGTTCCACCACTTCCTAATAGTACTAGAGGCTGGGGACCAAGCCTTCAACACATGTGCCTTTGAGGGACATTCACCATCAAAACTATAGCAAATACTAATTATATATAAAGAGTGAGAGAGGGACTTAAACCTTATACTTGTAATTTTTACAAAAAAAATTAGAGAAAAAAATTTAAATGTTTAACAATTGTATTATTGTGCTCTTTTTAAATATACTTTTATTGGTGCTTTGTCTCCCATCATAATGTAGTTCAGACTGATAGTGACATACAAGCACACAGCACTTGGTAAGCTTCCCCCCACCCCTTCCCCACTTAGTTTATTGAGATTGACATTGGCATTCTCATATATGTACCTAATGTCAATGGAAGTATTTCATGAATTCTTCCTCCTCCCTCCTACAACCTTCCTCTAGATACCCTCTTCTCTCCACTGGGGTTTCTCTTCCATTATCTAAAGTCCCTCTGTATACTCATTACTCCCTAGCTTCTGCATATGAGAAAAGATATATGACCCTTCACTTTCTGTGACTGGCTAATCTCACTTAACATAATGTCCTCCAGGTCCTTTCATTTTCCTGCAAATGACATAATTTTATTCTTCTTTTTTGCTGAATAGAATTCCATTGAGTATATGTCTGATAATTTTGTAATTCATTCATCTGTTGATGGATACCTAAGTTGGTTCCATAATTTGGCTACTGGGCATTGTGCTACTATAAATA